>JACJUY010011702.1:6163-24563 GCA_014220935.1 Platorchestia sp. MABIK | reverse complement strand
CCATAACGGCACACCACTTGCCATAACGGCACACCACACGCCATAACGGCACACCACTTGCCATAACGGCACACCACACGCCATAACGGCACACCACTTGCCATAACGGCACACCACACGCCACAACAAACGTTCTTCAGTTCATAACCCCTCAACGCTGCCTCTTCCTTCGATCACAACTGCGCCACAAATTAGCGAGCCGCACCCACGGCAGCTGAAACAAGATAGGGTCAAACCAGACTTTTTTTGTCGGCTGTTTGGCAATGCTGACGTCATGATGATGAACCAATAGCAGCGCTCAAATTGCATCTGGCAACACTGCTGGCCCCAAATCTGGCGCCACTATTGGCCCAACGACATGTCGCAATGGTGACGTCATCAGGTTTGTTTGAAATGAAGCCGTTCAATTGGCCAGCCGGACAAGAGGAGGCGTATTTCCCCCACAGAAATGACCCTACCTTGTTTCCTCTGCCGTGGCATCACCACCGCCACACCTTCTGCTGTTCGCACCTCGTGGTCACATCGCGTTCCATCTTCAGTAAAATCTGTTCACTTCTACGCAACTTCCTGGCGATAATACTTATTCAATTCGCCGATGGCTGCGTTAATTTTTTTAATTATGATTATTGGCTCTGAGTTTAATTTTACTCGAGGTGTGTCTGTACTGAAAATGTTCCTTTGTGTAAACCATCGGCGGATGCGCGGATACCGCCTCAACGTTTTTTCAAACATTCTTCATCCTCTCACTCGACGGCTATTGGCTATTTCTTTACTTCCTTACATTAGGTATACTGTTTGTTGCAGCTACAAGTGTACGGCACCGTCAAAAATTATGGCGTTGCCATTGAATTAGAGTCACGTAACATCCGTAAGATTTAATTTCAAGCGAACGTAAGCACACATCACATATCGTCGCGTGTCTGTGTGGCACTGAGTGGCTGTGTCGTGTCACACAGACCTAATCTTGCAGGTAGAATTCTAATTCTCTGCTGGCCAACCGAATTTCTCATTTTGCCTAGCATTCAACCCTTTTTTGGGTCAACATTAGGGCAATTTTTGTCTCAAAACTTTCGAAGACAAGCGAACTGCATGGTATCCAGGCTACAACTAGTAAGTGATATTCTTCAGGACTGCGAAACTTCGCGCAAAAACAAAGTGCAGCCTATGCATTACTTTTCCATGGGCCGTGAATGATGTATCTAATTTTGTGTTTTCTAAGTGCCAAGGACGGACGCAGTTCTTATTATATTATTAATTGCCTTTATCATTTTTGATGTGAAAACTTTTTTCCTGACCGTAAGAGTATATTTATTTCTATTTTTAATGCGTATACGTTTTCCCTGACAGGAAGAACACATTTCTTTTTTATAAATGTAAGTTTTTTCTGACCGGAATATCATATTTATTTCTATTTTAATGAGCGTACGTTTGCCCTGACAGGAAGAGCCCTCGGGAAAGTTCGTCTGTCCCAGCGGCGCCCCAGAACGTGCGGCCTCCCTACACCCTCCCCACACGCGACTAACACACCTTCTGAGCAAGTGATGCGCCTCTGACACGCCTCGCAACACACCTCACACAGCCCATTCAGCTCGACACAACGGATTCCATTTCTGCTGTGCGGTCCCTCTCCACCACGGTAGAGGAAACTGTTTCTTCTACCGTGCACTATCAAAGAATTAAACAGTAAATTAATTTGAAAATCAGTCACTTTTTATGCTACAGATTTAACATATACTTAGATGAACAGATGAAGGAATGGTATGGTAATGACTAAAAGGGATCTACTAAATTAATCTTCCGAGAAGCTCGAATTTGGAGCGCTTAAGGTAGTGTCGGCGGCCAGTGGCTAGCCGCTGGTGTGTCCGTGCCACCACAAGAACAATGAAGTTCCACCCGCGTTGCCTGTTTTCACGTTCACGCGAGGAATATCTCAGCTTACAGTAAGCCACGGTAGAGGAAACAAGGTAGGTTCAAACCAGTTTTTTTTCGTCGACGGTGTGGATTTGTTGACGTTACGGCAACGAACCAATAGCAGCGCTCATATTGCATCTGGTAGCACTGCAACCCCCAAATCTGGCTACACCATTGGCCTAACGACGTGGCGTTTTGGTGACGTCATAAAGTTTGTTTGAAATAAAGCCTTTCTATTAGCTAGCTGAGCAAGAGGAGGTGTATTTCTCCCAAAGAAATGACCCTTCTTTGTTTCCTCTACCGTGCTGTAAGCTGAGATATTCCTCGCGTGAAAACAGGCAGCGCGGGTGCGACTTCACTGTTCTCGTGGTAGCACGGATACCTTCATGTAAACCTGCATTGTTCGTAGTGTAGAGGAACACCGTCGGGTTCGTGTGAGCGCTGTTTTTATGCAAGCTTTTTGCCGTTTCCCCAAATACATTCCTGTGAGAATGTCTTCAGTGGAGGTTCGTCTCGGTTGAGCAGCAGCTTGTTTCTCACTGCGTTTTGTTGTCATGTTCATGAAATTCATGGTCAGTTCACATACAGAATAACAGCTACAAGCAGAGGATGTCGCGGGCTAGGAGGCGCTTCTATTTCGATAACAAAACAATTTACAAACTCACGAGACGCGTTCTGTATTTTTATTCAAGGACGAAAGAAAAATGTACACAAAATCTCCATCTCGGAATCGTACATGTTATGGACCTCTCATGTTCATGCAAAGCTTACTTCATCAGGGTAAATTTTCCAGTTTCCAAAGAGACGGAAATTGGTCTCCCTTATAGTGATCTAATTGACGGCGACATGCTTCGATTCCCTCGCGTGTGCAGCAGCATTTCCTCACTTGATTAATATTTTTACAATTCTACCCACTTTACCATCATTTACACTACTTTCAGTGCAGTGACGCTATTTCTCTTCGTTTGGCCGATGTTTCTTTCACTTTCTGAATTGGCTGGTGGGTAGAAATTTTTCAAGTCATTTCTTCGTTAAATAGCTTGAGTGTGACCACAGCACCGCTGAGCCTCGAGGTGATCCTCTCTTCAAGTGATCACTCAGGAAAATTTAGACGGTTAAAATCCCAGCAACTCAAGTTACAGAGAGAATTTTAATTTTTTTGTTAAGAGAGCATTGGGGCAGCGCAGCGAGAGGAAAGCATGGCAGGCTGTGGCGGCCGCGTTGCGCTGGTGTCGCTGAGACATATACGTATCTTGCGTTTTATTGAAATCCTGTTTTTTTCTTTCTTTCACACATATGTAAATTTTGTAGAAGGAACTGCAAATTACGTAGGTTTCTCTGAAATGCTAACGACGAGGCTGGGAATTAGCGAGGCTGGCTGGACGAGATATTCCTGCGCTTGATATCATTATATGCTTATAATCGGACGTAGAAATGTACGATGCCTTTTTTAAGTGGGCTTATAGATGAGGAGTTCCAATTTAGAGTACAGTGGTTGTATCAAATGTTTTAGTTTCGGTGAAACTGATAAATTTAATTATTCTAGTTTTAACATTGCGGTTTGACATGTAAACATCCCTCCCTGCCAGAGTATTGGCCAGTAATCTTTTCTACAGGCACACAAAATCACAATCAAACCAAAAGGAAAATTCGAAGCAATGCTATTCACTCACGGAGCTAAGGACGAAACATCCCGTACAACTTACGCACATTTCATTACCACGAATGCTGTTCAAGGAAGGAGTTTAGCGTGCAAAAGCCCATAGGAAGAAGAAGATGAATTCAGTGTTCCAACGTTGATCACGTCTAATTTTAATATGTTCCTTCATGTATAAAGTAAGCATTGATCTCCATAAAAATTCGCTATAACTTCAAAAGGTTACCTACGTACGTTTCCAATAACGTCTTTTGAGAGTAATGACTTGGGTAAACACCTACTCTGCAAGTGATACGAGCTCTCTTTGTCTCTACTCATTCTCTTCACACGCTATCTTCTCTCTCGCTCTATCTCTATTACTCCTCAGCACATGTGTTCGTACTAATTGATGGAGACTTCAAAATTATCTGATAGAGATTGACCGCATCTTACACGCGACAACACTTGAAATGTCACGGGTAAAGTTGTGTTGCTTTATTTTCAGCTCTAAAATTTTCTCCCGAATTTTGGACTTTGTTTTTTTACTTTCGCCCAGGCTTCCAATTCTTAGCAAAGGCGTCTTCCATTCAAAAAGATATATTATATAGAAATTTAAACGATTGCAATATTGTAGTATAATGAATAAATTGTGAGTCAAGTAGAGTTTATTGCCTAGTCTGCTTCAAAATATCATTCATGTGCATGTAGAGGTACGACAGATGTAAGAAATTCCTAAGATATTTTCGTGTTGAAATTAACTGAAACAAGTTCTTAATCAATATGTCGTTGGTGAAGTAGAGTTCGTATGTTTTTGTCTCTGTGTCAAGCTGTTTTAGATGCATTATCGTTCGTGAGTCTTGTAGAAAATATCCTTTTGTTTAGATTTCCTCCGACATAGACAAGCACGAAGTCAAAAACCAACCTCAAATTCGCGTGCTCGGAAATACCTGTTGCTTTGACCACCAAATTAAAAATCTTTTTGCCGCCATTTCTGATGTGCGTAGAAGTTTTACGTAGTATGTGTTTTAAATGAGACTACAATTAAATAGATAGTAATAAGACTATGTATGGCTCGTGTTAAGCACATAGCGAGGTTACCTAGTGTGATGCTTCATAAGAATCAAGTTACCAGGACTTAAATTTGGCGTCGGCAGCGGGCGTGCGGTAGCCTGGATACACAGACGTGGTGTGTTGCCTCCTACACCAGCGCGTATTTAATTTAACATATATATATATATGTATACAACACAATGCAATACATATGCGTACCCATTTCAGTTTGAGGCAGCAGCACTCTATATACAGTCTCATGCTCTCAGCGGAAATTAAAGCTTTCTTTAATCAACAACTTGCCCGTAATTTCTAGCACTCAATCGTGTAATTTCTCCACAAAGTAGAACTAACGCGTTTTCTGGACGCCATTTTGGATGTGAAGCAGTCCATGATGGGACACATCTCACGCTGAAGAGGGTCAGATAAGAGCTCCCCTCATTTGTAAGTAAATATATATATTTACACATGGCGCGGCATAACCGTGTGGTTCACGCTCGCAGCACCACGCTCGCTGTGAGCAGACTGCTCGTCACGAGGTGTTGAGCTGACACGTGGTGCATCGCACATCGCACTGACACGCTAACATTAATGTGAGCAAAACACTTCACTTGTGCTGAGCAAAGATTATTTTTGTATTAAATTACTCCAGGCTAACCCTTGGTTAAAACGATTATTTTAAGTGCGTTGCAGTAGTTAAAGTCAGTTTATGTTTTAGTCAAGCTAAAGCTTCATTAATTTAAATTAACAAGTTGTTTACGACGATCCAATAATTAATGAACATTTCGTTAATTGAATTTGTCAATATCATTTAACATACAGACTCATTAATGAAAAACAATTAACTTGAAGTACAGGTTTCGTAACTCCCAAAAAATTTGTTTTCCTGTCCTGTCCTGCTCATTTGAGATCTCCATGACTTCGTAACCACCTCGTTCTGGCGCAGGTGACACTTTAAGGGAGCCTGCTTCTCAGCGTCGCGCTCACGGAATTTCCGCTTTAAATTACATTATTTCCAACCGTCAGCGTCACTTACATTCCCTTACAGGTCCTGTGATCTAGTCCCGAACTCTCTGTTAATTTATTACGAAATGATCTCGCAGCTGCAGAGATAAATTGGAGGGCAAATATGCAGAGTGCCCTAACCCACAAATCAGAGGTCAAAACTGGCAGAGTGGATTAAGGGATAATTTAACCTCATAGCGGCTGAGATGTCTTTCAGGCAAAGTGGCCTAGTTCCTAGTTCAGTTCTTAGTTAGTTACTTGTCTATTAAAAGCCAGTTTGGCAACCCTGCGATGAACACCACGCCTCCAACTTGAGTGTCCTAAAATTCTGTGTTTTGTGTGTTAGGCCACTCCAAACATTTGCCCTCCAATTAAAGGAAGCGTTTTATCCGATGGTGCACTAGTGAAGTATATTACTGCAGACTGTCGTCTGGTGTATACCTCACACGAACTTTAGCGCTCGCTCGCCCTCCCAGGGCTTCCCCTTATTGCGTGGTGTGAAGTAGCAGGAAACTGGCGCGTACAGTACAAACAAACATCGGCATCTAAGGATGCTTTATTTCCAATCAAGCCTGATACATTTCACCTTGTACATTGGTGCATCAAATGCCTCATAACTAACACCAGGACGCCATGACGGTTACCCCCGGCCAAGCCGATACCCATTTCCGACACCTGGGTAGAGTGGGGTATTGTGCTTTGAGTTTTTCCCTTATACCCAACGGAGAAAGTCGCCCCACAGCGCCGTGATTTGAACCCTCGACGCCTTCACTCAAGGGCATCTTCTTTAACCACTCGGCTACGAACAGTACAAACACGTATGGGCACCCCACATCTTCACTGGGCACCCCACACCCCCACTGGGCACCCCACACCCCCACTGGGCACCCCACACCCCCACTGGGCACCCCACACCCCCACTGGGCACCCCACATCCCCGCTGGGCACCCCCCACCCCCACTCAGCTTGGGGAAGCCTTATCAACTAATTTTCACGCTGAACGCATTGGCTTAGAATGGACCAAGTCACTTGAGTGTTACTTTTGTTTTTGTTGGGCTGTGTTAGTGTTTAATTTTTCAAAGAAAACAAACAGCTTCTCAACTCATCCTCATACATCACAGATGAGCATTTGTTCGAAGAAAATGTTCATTAATTTCATTACATTAAGATATTCTAAACAGGTTTAATTCATTTCTAGTTCTAATAATGATCTGACAGTGAAAGGTTAAGTTCGCAAGAGATGCAGCATCTCTCTGTTCATCTCGCAAAAGATGCATGCCAATAAAGTTTCATGGCCATTCTGTTACAAAACTAATTCTGAAAATGTGCTGTGCTTTATTTTGTGTATAATTTATATTTCGGAGAATTGCATCAGGGTCACTTCGGCCTAAAAAGTCCTCAAGGAGAAGGTTATTCGAATGAACCTCTTCAATTGTCTGGATCGTGTTCATCTATGAGACTATTTGTTGAATTTTTGTTAAAGAAACCTTCTGCGTGTGGGAGTACAATTTAATTTCGAATGTTTAAATCTGTGCAAGTCTTAATCCATCGGCCTAAAAGTATATGTAATTATATAATTATATATTTAATGACAAATAACCGATAAGCATTTATCATTAAATAACTTTAACTTCCACTACCAAAGGGAAAATGAGTTCAGAGGTAATTCATCAAGGAAAATAATTCCCCATCCCCAAGTGTGGCTCGTAAGTCCCCCCAACATGTGCCCTGGAGTGTCAGGCCCCCGTGCGGGTGTGCGTGTCACAGCGCCAGTCAAACTAAACGGAGAAAGTAAATAAGCGAAGACAATCCCGCTTTTCCTCGTCCTGGATCCTGGAAACGAGACCAGGGAGATCGCGCAGCAAGCAGAGCACGACACCCGGGCGCAGCTCCAGTCCACGTCTGTAGTTCACGGCCCAATGGTCTTTTTGTGTTAATAATCTCAAGTTAAAGCTTCTTGTGAGTTACATTTGAGCATGAAGAGCATTCAGTATTTTGGCGTATAAAATGTGAGCATGAAGAGCATACAGTATTTTGGCGTAAACAGAGCATGAGGAACATTCAGCATCAGGCAACTCAGCAAGTTGCATGACGCTGGGTGCTCGTAAAGCTCAAATTAAATATGAAAAAAATCGAAAACTATGAATTGTGATTGCTGGATTTGGCGAAGAACAGGCCGATCTACGGCCGTGTTTCTCTCCGCAACTCGACGCTCACGTTGTGCCTCTAGACGCACCTGCAGTTGTGCGTTATGCACAGAAGTGCTCGTCTGTACCACAGTACTGCAGGAGTTGTGCGTGGCAGCACACCGATCCATTCAGGTCAATGCCGCAATTGGCGCTCCTTCATTCATTTCTGTTCACAAGAGTCTTACTAAAGTGTCAATTCTACAATTAGTGTTTAAATTGTCGCTCTAGAATGCTCAGGAAAGAAAAGGAAGAAAGAAAAATCGTTTATTTCCAAAAACGTTGCCACACGAGATACATGCCAACATATTGGCTTTTAAAAATTTCTTAACATTAGACGTCCTAAGACAAACGTTCCATACGATGAGCACCAATAGACAAACTATCCGGAGTTTCAGGGATTGGTCCAAAATAGTGTTGGGGCAGAATATGACTTCATTTGGTATTCAGATGTCTTCCTCAGGGCTTACCCCATCTCTAAAGCCCGCTCAGAAAGTTTTGAGATCAGCCTACTGACATACAGGGGCTGAACTTTGAATTGCATGAATGAAGGATTTGTTCAATGCACTGAGTTTCAGCAAATTTTTTTCTCAGCTCAAAAAAGGTTCTTTTAATTAACTTTCCATCTTGTTAAAGCAGACTAGGTGGACTCGACACTGTCGGGAATCGTGATACAATTGAAGTTAGTTTACGCTTTTACCGAGCACACCTGACGAACTGATGAACAAAAAAAATTGAATATGAAAACCGTTGACAGACGCTGGAGGTAAATGTGTTCAGTGCTCGCCATAGCCGTGTGTCTATCGGACCTGACTCCGTGCGGGAAACGCGGGTTCGAGTCTCGGCGCTGGTGGCGATTTTCTCTGTTGGGTATAGGAGAAAAAATTGTAAGCACAATACCCCACTCTACCCAGGTGTCTGAAATGGGTACCGGTCTTGACCGGGGGAAAGCGTCATGGCGTCCTGGTGTTAGTTATAAGGCATTTGAAAACCAATGTAAAAGGTGATGTGTATCATGCTTCAATTGGAAATAAAGCATCCGTAGATGCCGATGCTATTTGTTTTAATGAGCTTAGATTAAGACCACTGTTCTATTTTGGTCACCGCTTCAACAATCAAGAGAACACTTGAGTCTTCTTTCAAAAACAACCTTGACGCATCTTATTTCTAACCGAACTTGTAGCCTCAAAAACGTTTTAGGCAGCGAGTGGCAGTTCTTTTCTTGTTGTGATGTTGGTGACTACCTGATGTCTGAGCCTGTCTCATGGTTGTGGTTGTGGTTGTAATGGGGGAGGTTGTAATGGCGGGGACTGTGATGGTGGTGGTTTTAATTGAGTAGGTTTTAATGACGCTTAAATGATTATAAAATTCGAAAAGGGAATTGTTATTGTTCGATGTCAACCTATAAGTCCGAAGTGTTGTATCTAGACTTCCAAACGATAACGCGGTAAAGAGACAAGAAACTATTTTCTATACTTCCAATTTGTGTTAAACGTTCAAAAATGTAAAATCACTTGCATCAATATAGAGTTCCCTCATCTGATTACATTTTTTACTCGTTTTTTCTGGAGATGAAACACAATCAGTTTGGAAAAATCAGCTTCGAAAGCCATGCGAGTAAATTATTGCGTGCGACTTTCGCGTGTTGTGTCACACTGACATAGAATTACCTCCCCCTTCCTCCCCTGGGGTTAGCACTTGGACCTCACTACTCGGTTACAAGACGGACTCGACCAGATACCCATGCGTTGGAGCACAAGCTTTCGCATCTAATTAGCGAAAGTGACCGCGCGCTGCTGGTGGTTTTTTCCACCTATAAGTTCGGAGGAGTTCGCTAGGGCTGCAGTGAACGACACGAGGAAAGTTGCGCGACTCACGCTGAAAATGACAATATACATGTAGGGTGATGGTGGCTCATGGAAAGCGCAACCCAAAATGAAAAGAACATAATTGAAAAACTATGATATTTACTGCATTTTTATTCTGTTTTGACCACATTATTCGTCGAACGCTTTTCAACAAATGCTAGAAGTTTTAATAAAATATCTTCGAAAATACTCATATGTAATTACTCCACTAGAGGTTGTCAGAGAAATGTTTGCGTAGGAAAGTCAAACAAAAAATACACGCGCTCCAATTTAAACTTTAGCTTAAGTTTTAGAAAGATTAGCAACACCATCTGTCCACCGATCCTTGGCACGTATCTCTGATGCCAATGTCTGACATAAAGAAAGTGTTTATAGGAAAGGGCCATGTAAATCCCACTATCTTAACAATCTCACAAAACTGTTCTGACCTCCCCACTACAACTTGACCTCCCTTAAACAGGATGCAATTAATAAAGGAGCAACGAGTACTCGTGGTCACGAAGTGCATTAGCGTTGGAAGTATTAAAGAAATAAAAAATTCGTATCAAAAACGCTTCCCAGGGCCGACGTCGCCTAATTAAACTTCAATTTGGAGGACCGTTTAAAAATTCACTGAGGACAGAACTGGGAGATGCGTGTTTGATACGAATTTTTTATTTCTTTAATACTTCCAACGCTAATGGACTTTGTGACGACGAGTACTCGTTGCTCCTTTATTAATTGCATCCTGTTTAAGGGAGGTCAAGCTGTAGTGGGAAGGTCATAACAGTTTTGTGAGATTGTTAAGATAGTGGGATTTACATGGCCCTTTCCTATAATTAGCACTTTCTTTATGTCAGACATTGGCATCAGAGATACGTGCCAAGGATCGGTGAACACATGGTGTTGCTAATCTTTCTAAAACTTAAGCTAAAGTTTAAATTGGAGCGCGTGTATTTTGTGGTTTGACTTTCTAACGCAAACATTTCTCTGACAACCTTTAGTGGAGTAATTACATGTGAGTATTTGCGAAAACATCTCATGTAAACTTACAGTACTTGTTGAAAAGCGTTCAACGAATAATATGGTCGAAACAAAATAAAAATGCAGCAAATAGTTTTTCAATTATTTTATTTCAATTTAGTGTTTGGTTTTCCATAGAACGCACTGTACGTACGTACATGTTGCTACCTCGACACCACCTACAACAATTTATTCAAAATTTTTTTATTACCTATGATCATCTCGAAAACATATGTAGAAAAATTGTTCACGCTTCATTAGCAGCTTCATTCAGGTGCGAGAGCACACGTCAGACTTTCCAGGCTCGGGCTACCATTGAATGGATGCCGGAGGGGCGACATCGACATCAAAGATTCGCCAAGAAAATCAAGGGATCGACTTTAATTTCCAAACCTAAATATGTATTCTAGTTTTACAAGCCTTTTTCGATTACATCACTCACTAAATGAATTCTAATTTCCATGCTCTACAAGAATATTTTGAGTCTATTTTTTCATGAGTTCAAAAACGCATTTACTGAAACATTTCAGTACAAAGACTCAAGAGGAAGGTAAAATCTAAAAGCTGAAAATTGTTTTCAGGTTGTATCACATTTCACAGATTTTTGCCCGTTCGCTAAACCGAATAATTCAAAGAGCCCTCCGGTCTCCCTTCGAACCTAAGTAAATTTAAATAATACACGCCATCTTTTGCAGGGCTCAGATCAACTCATAGTCATCATCTGAATGTGACCTGATTTTAACAATAATCATTTAGGTTCAAAAATTTTAATCCGCGTGGGCTCGAAAGATGCGAATTATTTGGAGAACAATTAAATCTTTCTCCAGATAAGCCCCTAGAATCCTTCGGTCAACAGTTGTGCAAGACTCTAAACAGCCTAGATATGCTCGTAGGTTTGATGCCATTTGCTGACTTCTGAAGACAAAAGCACATCTATCGTGTCACTAGAACACGATTTAATTCTGTTCGAGCTCCGTGGAAGCCACTAGACATTCGGGGAGAGACTCTCCCACGCAGCCCACGTGTGAGAGACAAAATCACAAGATGAAGTGAGTGAGATGTTCGTGAACCAAACTGGAGGCATTTCTTAACTTAACAATCTCACTGAACTGTTTTACCCTCCCTACTACAATTTGACCTCCCTAAAACTGGGTGCAATTAACAGAGGAGCAGCGAGTACTCGTGGTCACGAAGTACATACATTAGCACTGGAAGTACTAAATAATAAAAGATTCGTTTCAAATACGCAATGCTTCTGGCAATGTTGTGCACCTAAATGCCGGGCATATATATGACGTCCATGTCACAGGAGGAAGATGGGTGATCCAAGTAAACAACTTACAATGCGAGAAGACGAGTCATGCCTTGAAACAACGACCCATGCTGGGACCGAAAGACACGACAAGCTTGTAAAATGCCCGACGTACGCTTCGAAGTATTTGTGCTTAGAAGTCTGAAATGTACCGGGAGACCCATGAGTGCCCGACTCCAGTCATCAGTACAACACCTGAAATGAGGCAACCCCCGATATGAGTGGTCGAGAGGAAGTCTCACGATGAAAAGGTACCTTTTATACACTTGAATTCGAGTTCGGAAAGCATCACTTAATAAGAAATAGCCAGGTAGTTTTCAGAGTGCCACGTTGGTTTAGAATATAGGTCATAAGTCTTCTTATTATTCTTGGTCAAGAATTAGCTTTCACGCACAAGTTCAGATGTTATAGTGAGAGGGCCCAATTATAAAAAGTGAGCTTTGAATCTGTATGTCATTATTTTTTATTCACAATGTGATGAACTTCCTTCATGTTCACTTTCTTCCTCTCCATCGCTTTACAAAAAACGATTTTCAACCAATCACCGAGCACCTTCACATTAAGCTCAATATCTTGCTCCCTTCCAAAAGGAGTTTACCTTCTGCGATGACAAGCACAAATTTCGGGGCTTCGACGTTATCTCATCCAAATGTGGAGGAACCGAGATGCTCAGCTGACCGAGCTCGATTGCATTCTCTCTTTCTCTGCTAAAGACCTGATTATGTAAGCAAAAAGGCAATCAAAAAGTTCCCGAGCTGCTTACGGCCACCAAGCGGCGCGGCTGGAAATCATATAAATAAGAGCGTCCGCGGAGTGCCCCCAGTTTCTCTCGAGGTGTGGCGGTGTCCGGAGGCCGATGCGTGCCGCTCTGTCAAAGATTTCTCTTCAAAGAAATTTCACGGCTTTCGCTACAGGGGCTCATCGTAAATGTTGCGTTTCTGAATTATCTTGTATAACAATGCTTTTATCTGCTAATGGTGCATGCGTCGGACGACACTCACACACTATGAAATGCTGTGGTACAAACGAGACTCTTTATACAAGTTATTCGTTTTAATAGATTTCGAATTTTGGGGCTATAATTTTTTGATAACAAAGTGATCTGTCTGTTTGTTCCAATTCCGACGAAGTAAGAATCTGACAAATTATTTTGGTGTGCTGGCCGAAGATGGAGCGTAGTTGTGCTGAAGAAAGTAGTCAGCTCACACACGAATCTGAAAAATGGCATTTTTAAACCAAGTAACACAAACTTTTTATTCGAATATGATCGTACAAAGTTAGAAAATAAATGGTAATCAGATTTAATGCAATTTGATTGGCAATTATGAATTAATGAAATGCCTAAATTTGGTGAATGTTGGTCGTATAAAAATCAAATCCTTATTGTTAAGCTGTGTGGCCAATAAAATGCAGATTGAATGTAAAGTGACGAGCGTTACCTTAACTATTCGTGACGAACTAAACACATTTCCTGCGATGGGTTGAACTAAAGTTCGATACTCAATTCAAATTTAAAGTTGAATGTAGAAGCAGTTTTGAAAATAGCAAACATAAGCCGGATCGTGCCTTATTTAGCTTTCATTTATCAAAATTGAGTTAGTGACTGCAGGTCGGTCAGCAGCATTATGAAAATCCCCTCAGTGACCACCGGTGGGTCATTTCGCAGGAAACGTGTTAATTTAGGAAGCTCTATTGATCAGTTAAAGTCATAACTTACAAAATGAATAAAGATCAAGTAATGATCCATTCTTATCCGTTTACTTTCGACTATATCTGGTGAAGAGCGGAAGACAAACGAGACTCCTTATTTCTAGTCCCTGTCACAGTAGTAAGACCTTACGACCTTTTGGCTGAATCTCACCCTTATTTCTCGTTACCTGTCCGTAAGCAGCAGATCATTTCTCATTTATTCTAGACATTTTGTGCACCTCACGAATAACTTCTTCCTACACCGTCTCTCCCAATGCTGCTCTCTCATTTCTACCACAAACTAATCCCTTCCACATCTTCATTCCATTACTACACAGTTGGGAGGGCGACTTTCTCTCTCTGTGCACCTGGGATGCCTAGGATCTCATTAACTAAACCTCTGTGGAATATTTCCGGGCCGCAGTGCGATTTCCCTGAGTTTCAAGAGCTGAGCTCACATCCTCAGCAGTTGCGGTGGTGCAAACACGGGCAGGGCGAGTACGACTCGAGTTCATTAATTTGAATTCAAGACTTGAAACGGGTTTTCATTTCAGGTGTGAATTGGTTCATGAATTGCTATTCACTCTCTTTTGCTGAATTTTCGACGTACGGTTTTTGAATAAATTATTAATTAACCTTTGAAGACATTACCAAGTAGATCGTCTATATTTACTGTTTTTATTATCAACGAACCAAGACCAAAATTTTAGTATTTTTGGGAGTTTAGTGAAGTCACCTCTACAGATTGTCATTGTTAGAAAAACGTCGCACTTGGAGAAATGAAAATCAAAATTCGTTTGTTCCTTGCAGTTTCAGTTTATGAGCGTCTTATAATTTTCCAAAATGGGGTGATGTTTTAATACCCAGGGCTTGTGAGGGTGTAATGCCGACCTGTGGTTTGTGTTCTAGGGCGAATGGCGATGTAAAACTTTTTACAGTTGAGACCATACAGGATGAAGTCCGATTTCTAATTTGTTATTTTTTAACTCTTTTAACGGTTGCTTCAGCCACCTATAAAGTGTGAATTGCACGACGAAATAAAGTTACATTGCAGGTTTTGTTACATTATTCTTTTGTTTGGAGACTCGATTAGAGGTGTGCAACGCATCTTTAGCGGAACCCCACACTCTATTAGCATTAATATATTCTCGTTTAACCAGTATGGGACGTTTTGAATTTGGGTTGTGAGGGAGAAAGATGTAGAACCTCTCAATAAGAAGGTCACCGTACACGTTGCTGAAGATGATCAGAGCAGGACGGCTGGTCCGCTGATGTTTAGCAGGCCGGAGAAACTACGCCCAGCGGCTTGTTCCAAAAACTTTTGGGTTCGCCGTGTCTAGTTCTGAAGCCGTCCATGGTTTGGGATTGTGCTACTTAGGAGCTCGCACCAAGTTTCCAAGTGATTCATTTTACATTAGTTGGGCTGCTGAATTTTACCTTCATTTTCATTATTTCGTTCTTTAGATTAATAAAAATGTGAAGATCGAATAGTGAGTGCTCTGCTTTGGTTCCTAGGAAAGCTTCAGAGTTGCACAAAATAGTGTTGAGATTATTTGGCATCAGAGTTGCACAAAACAATGTTGAGATTATTTAGCTACAGAGTTGCACAAAACAATGTTGAGATTATTTGGCATCAGAGTTGCACAAAACAATGTTGAGATTATTAGCTTCAAATTTCAAGGAATGTGTGTTAAGGCGTGTCAAAACTCGCACACGGGTTCATGTAACATCAAAATATTACTTAGTTTATTTTGAAGTGGATTTGTCAGACGGTAGAACGGATGCTACATATTTAACCGGTGCTCACTTTTGGCAGACTATGCGGTGCTCAAATGAGGGATCAGTTATTAGGTTCAAATCGTAAAGAAATCTAACATGAAGACATTTAAATCTCAATCGAACGGGCTTTGACGTACATGATTCTCAAGACTGCTCTTGTTGTCTCGTAAAAAACTTGTCAAATTTGTTTAGTCAAACTAAGCGTAGACTGAAAATTTTGAAAAGGCTTCATTCATTTGTAAAAGCCTCGAACAAAGATGGTTTCTAGGCCATGAGAGGAGGCACCTTTGAAAACAATGATTACAAAGGTTTGGTTTCACTGTACTGCCTACTTTTTTGTCTTAATTCTTTGACCGCAATTGGTCAAACTTATATTCAATTTTCAACTCAATTTTAAAGTCAATTATAGTAGGAAGTTTTGAAAATGGTAAGCATTAACTGGATCGCTCCTTTATTTAGCTTTAACTAAGAACCGTCCCGTAAATTGGAGCACTTGATGTACCAAATAGTGGTACGTGCGAGCGTGTGTCGGGTTCGGTATCAATGCCACGGCCAGCAGAAATTGTTCTCGATTCCAAATACGGGCCGAACATCGCGCAGTGACGAAGTCTGAAAAAAACGCTTTTACACGCAGAGCATTGAAGGCTAACGCTGAGCCCGTATTCGAGAATATTCTTTAACGCGTTGACTGCGGCGGGTAAAACTGAAGTTCAATATTCAACTCTAATTTAACGTCAATTGTAGTGCGCAACGTTGAAAATAGAAAACATGAACTGGATCATGCTTCCATTTAGTTTTAAACATGTATTTATAGGAATTGAGTTTGTGACTGCTAAGGTCGGTCAGCATAATTATGAAAATTGCCTCCGTGTACCACCAGCGGCCAACGTTGCAGCCAAAGTGTTAACACATGTGAATCACCTGAAGTATTCTATTATTTCTTCGCTTAGCCTTCTACCGACACGAACGAGAAATGATTGTGTGATATTTATGCTGCTAGCATTGTGCATGCATTCTCTCTACAATGTACAGCACATTAATGCTCTCAAAAGCATTGTTTCATGTTCTTTAGATGAAAGTTCGGCTTCCCTCGGGGCAGACATCTTTGAAGACAGTAGTTTTTATAACCTTTCCTCACGAGGAAAATTTTTTATCTTCTTCTAAATTTCTACTTGTTTTTGTGTGGTCATTTTCAGAAATGCACATTCCTTTTTTGGCCGATTTGTTAATTGATTCTTTCAAAAACTGCTAACAAGCACTTCATTTCAATTCATTTTCAAAGTAATTGCTTCACCTTCACTAAGATACCCTCATCATCATCGATAAAATAGCGTACACAACTGCTGCATTCTTCCCATAAACCGTTCATCTGCATCATTAAACCTTTGTTATTGTCTGGTTCCAAACAATTGACGTCAGCGCAGCAGTGCAGCTGGGAGAGAAAGTTTTCTGTAGAATTGGCGACGTTGAGCTTTTTTGAGAATTTTTTAAAAGCTCAGGCTTAAGAACTTTTGCCATAAAAACAGCACGTAGAGTAGCCAACTGATAGAAAACTTTCGCTGCCTACTGCATTGAATAGTTCGAACTTTTGTTTAGACTCGCAACTGTAATTGGGAAGATATTTCCTATGGGTACTTTTCTTCTGCTATTATCTTCCGCTTACTTCAACAAACTTGAATTGGTACAGTTGCTTGTTTGTCATTTTGATGCAGAAATCTTGAAAATTAAAGGCAAGTTGAGCCCCTGAAGCGATGCCTCGAGATTGAGAATCAAATTTGAAACCTGGTCGGGGAATTGGTCAGCTGTTGTACTTGGGCCTAGTTCTGGTGACTGAATTGTCCAGTCGTTGTAGGCAACCGTCCAGTTGTATAGCAACTAGCTGATTTGTAAACAACTTCAAATAAGAAAAAATTTCCAATTTGGATGACAAATTATAAAGAAAAGTTAAAAAAAAAACATGCACGGTGGGTTCAAAACCCTCTGAACTGGGTGCTAAGCCACCAGAACTGGGTGCAGTCATCAGTCACCAGAACTGGGCACACAGCAGCTGGGCTGACCCAACCCCGCAATACCACCTTGACCCGCGTGTCCCTCCCTGCCCCCTTACAGATATACGTCTGCAAACAACAGTCTGCGTCCTGGTATACAGCTGCTGCCATGCTGTGCCCCTTCACCGTGAGTTCTCTCTTTTTCTTTTCCTGCATTTACTCACATATTACAGCGTGGTGACAAATTAAAACGTGGTGAGTGCGTGTGTGTGTGTGTGTGTGGGCTGCCTTCTTTTAAATCGCTTCTCCGTTTGCTAATACAAGCTTCTATCAGAATAATAACTTTTAAGTGTTTAATTTTTTTACTGTTTGTTTTTTAATTGAAAGTTTAACTCTCGAATGAATACGTTGACCAAAATAAGTGTAGTATAAACGACAGTCATGTAGAGCATATACTTCCTACCTTTGGTGCGAGGAGCGCTGGTTAATTGATCTCTGTGTGGCACCAAGCGATGTCTGCATGTAGGACAGCGCCTTCTCACTTGTAGCTGCTTGCGCGCTCAACTTCTCTGCTAACATTTGTAGTCGCTGCAGTTTGCTGCCCCTCAGGTTTTAGCGTTTGCAGTTTTCTGCTGTTATGTAAAGTGCATTGCAACGAATATGTTTTGGAAATTCTAAATTCACGAAATTCAATAAATGGTAGCAATTTTCGCTGATGAGTCTTTAGTTATTGCGCTACTTACATCAATTTTGCCAAGCTGTCATTCTGAAAACATTTCTTTCGTTGCTGATTCAAATCTAATATTTCAAAAATTTATTTTTTTCGCATCACAATTGCAAAGTTATCTTAGAGAATTTCGTTAATTTGCTCCTCGGTATCTGCGCTCCTTCAAAACTCAAATCTAATTAGATGCGATCGAATCAATTGTGCTTTTTTCAAGCTTGAAATATTTAAGTAAGATAGGTCTCCCCCC
>JACJUY010011698.1:0-18492 GCA_014220935.1 Platorchestia sp. MABIK | reverse complement strand
TGGTGATGTGATGTGAGCAGCGTGGTGATGTTATGGGAGGAAAACGTCGATGCAGGTCAAGATGCGGAGAACGCGAACGTTCCAACTAGTTGTAGAACAAAACTGCTAACGTCGCTTTTCGCAGACATTTCATAATTAAAAATTGTTTAATGATGATGCGTTAATGCACTCACTTCATACGTACATAGATATTTTCGCATAGTACGTAATGAGAGAACAAGCTCAATTGCAAGGTGGCATACTGAAGCAACACGTTAGTAGCATGTTAACGGCATTTTTACAATTGAATGGCCTCGAGAAGACGGTAAATACACAATTTGAAATAACTCACCCCATCATTGCAATGCGAGAGGACAAATAATTACTTATTGTTACTCACAGCGTCACACACGTAACTGGGAACTTTTAGTAAATTAAATCACGTAGATAATTTTTTGGAACAAATGGGCAAACAGATTGGACCAACTCTGTGTTGCATGATCGCCTCTTTTAAGGTTGCGCTCGAATTTGCACTTCTAAAAATAAATCCGGTGTTAGTTTTTCTAGGCACGTACATTGTTGACGATCAGAGATTAAACCATTTGATGTCCATACAAATGTAAGCTGAACTTTTACGTGCGGTTCCATCACTTGGTTGTGATTCTGGGAGCAGCACAAGGCTCCGTGTCTCCGGGGTGACGCTTTTGGGGAATATTTTTGGCGAGCTGATCTCTGTACAGGGCCGGGCAGCAGCAGCAGCAGCAGCAGCAGCATACATACTTTGGCTCGTATGAATTCAAGAGTGTGTGTATGTGCGGTGGCTATTTATGTGCATGTGAAAGCTTGCGTGTGCGTGGGCGTTTGGGTGCATGTGTGAAGGCGTATGAATGTGTTTGCATTTGTATGAGTAGTGACAGTCGTGCAGTACATACTACGGAGCACTCCCTGCTGCCGACCTGCATGATAAGTAGGCGAGCCTCCAGTGAGCCAGCCAAAGGAAGAGAAGAAAAGAAAGAAAAATAGCCAATTTCCAAAAAAGTTAACACATGAGTTAGATACAAGCCAAGTTAGAGCCAGTCGTTCCCTGCCTCTCATCCACCACTGGCTGGCAAACTTCAGAACAATGAGTTTAAAACTTAACTCACCGCTATTATTGCATTGCGTGTCAAGTGCGCCTTGCTTAGCTCTTCACATATTGCTTCGTGCGATAGACTCACCATGTGCTGCTATGACCAACGCCCGCATCACCGAAGGCAGAGGTTCTCAAACTTTTTTTTCAACCAAGGAGCACTTTTATTATAGAAAATAAGCTGAGGACCTCCTCCTCACATGTGTTCCTCTTAGGAAAAAAATATGCATATGCATCCACTGTTAAATTCGTTAAATGTTTTGAACCCCCTGTCAAAGTACCACGGACCCCTGGGAGTCAGCGGACCCCACTTTGAGAACCCCTGGCCTAAGGTTACGAGTAACCTCATCACCTGTTACACAATCTCGTGTTGCTACGAGTAACTCCCCTGCACACACCAACACAGAATATCCTGCATGAATGAGGCCAATGTGCTAACGAGTATGACATCCCCTCAAGCGTGCGGGGACTCACAAGCAGCGGCCGTGGAAACCCTCCTGGCACATCGCAGACGCGCTCTGCTGTACGCTGTCGCTCAGGTGTGGTCCACCCTAAACAGTTCGCGTCTGTGAGGCGCCAAGTCAAACTCGAGATCTCTTTGTAGTTACGTATATATAATCAAATCTAGATTAAGCAACGTTAGGAATAAATTACACTCAATCATTTATCTCGACTAGTGGCATGGGTATTACTATACTCATATGTGTGTAGCATGTAAGAATATTTTAAGATATTTTAAAAACCAAAGATGAGTTTTTGTATCATCTATATTAGAAATCAAGTGTTTTTCTTTCTTTTAATTTTCTTTCTAATTGAATGAGGAATGTTAAACCAGCAAATGCTGGAAGCTCTTTTGCTGCAGTTACCTAGGTACGTAATCCTCCGTAAGTTTTCAATTTTCTTCATTTTTCATCATTTCGTTGCATTGAAATTGATGGTTTGACGTCAAGCACTTTGTGCGTATTGAAATAAATTAAAATTAAATAACCTCTGAACCACAATTTCCAAAGAATACGGTAAATTGAACAAGGCTCTCTAAAGGCATAAATCCTTTGTAATTTTCTGCAACCGTTTTTATTGATTATTTAATACATTTAAAAGCTCATTTCTATTTGCTTCTATATTCCAGTGATTACGGGTTCTGAATACTGGAAGTTTTTGATGGAGCGAGACTGTTTATCATTTCTTTTGTGGCTTCTTCGTAGATTTTAAATAGGATTCACGTCAGGACTCTCAGAAGGCCACGCTAGAGCTGCTATTTTGTTTTTCTGAAGCGTTGCAGCTACTGATTGCAGCTCGCCATAGCCGTGTGTGTAGCGGACCTGACTCCGTGCGGGGAGACCCGGGTTCGAGTCTCGGCGCTGTTGGCGATTTTCTCTTTTGGGTATAGGAGAAAAATTCTAAGCACAATACCCCTCTCTACCCAGGTGTCTGAAATGGGTACCGGTCTTTGACCGGGGGAAAGCGTCATGGCGTCCTGGTGTTAGTTCTAAGGCATTTGAAAAACCAATGTAAAAGGTGATATGTATCATGCTTCAATTGGAAATAAAGCATCCGTAGATGCCGATGTTTGTTTGTTTGATTTAAAAGTAGGTTTGGAATCAGTATCATACTGGATGATAAATCACCAGCCTATCCAAAGATTTTATACCTATATGCAGTTTTAGGCCTAGTCGCTACTATGAGCTTTGTCATCCTTATCCTCTTTTGTAATCAGTTTTTTAGTTTTAGTCAAGTTAAGAAAATTTCTAGAAGTCCTGGAGTCGCGTTCACGTTTTCTGTGAGCTGTGCTGGGTGGCAGGAGGGAGAGCGTCACCTCCCTCGAGACAGAAATCTGCGTCGCATCATTTGCATCAAAAATATAAATTTTGTTTCAGTCCTTCACAATTCTCTTATAAAAAATTAATTTTCATTCTCTAAGACAGTTCTGATGAAAGCTTAATGAGCAGCAATATGGTGAGACTTATAAAAGAAGCCTTAGCCGGAGCCGATTTTCCGTCAATAATATTGTTCTTTGCTATTTAAAAACGCTGTATTGAGTGAGTCCTTTAATTGATTCTCTTCGTATCCCAGTTTTTGGTGATGTTCTTCAACTAAACTCTTAGGTTGATTTAACCTCCCTGCACAGTTTTCCTGTAGTTTTTATTACAGTTTGTATTTGCTGTGACTTCATCTTTCTCGCAAGTCCAGCGGCTCAAACTCCTGTAACACAGGTAGGACCGTAAATTTAAGAAAACTTTCGTATTTTGAAAGAATTCCGATACCATTTTCTGATATCAGGAAATCATTACTCCCTTGTTTAAAGTCATTCCTCAATTTATTAGATTTTTTGTTTGTGCTATAAGGGTGAGATAGGCAATGATGCCATTTTTTATTGCATCTTTTGTTTCTTGGTGGAATTTTTTACTGTGATGTTAGAATGCGTCTCTTATGAAATACAGCTTTTAACTTCAGATAATTTTATGAATTGAAACTCTTAGAATTAAGTGCTTTAAAATCGCACGTCATTGTTTTTTTTTCTAATTTTTGTACAATTTCTCGATTGTGTTCGTTGAATTTTATTCGTCCTTCTGAAATGAAACTCCATGTACAATCGTTTATGTGCTTAATATTTGAAAAGCCTGGCGAAAAACGAGCATTTAATTCTCCGTGATTTGCAAGAATGTTCAATATTGATGGTGAATGTTTTCTACGATGATTATCTTTACAAGTGGGGACGCGCAACTTCTTTTTCTCGAGTTCGTATGAGCGTTTTGCAGCGTTTTGGGCCACCACGCAAATGCACGCCCAGCCCCAGCCTTCCAATATACATCTCTAGTTTACCTCTCAAAAGCATTGATGCTAGTGCGCTTTATATGCTAGTGACTTAGTGATTGAAAATCACGTACAATGTCGTAGCAGTCAACTAGCTGGAGTGGGTTTGAGATTTACTGAGATGAGGAACTTTCCATGCTCGGTTACCGAGGCAGTGACAGTGCAACAACGATACTTCTGAAGCGACATGGCTGAGAAGTCTCTCACTCTCTACATAATTTCTCACGAACAACTGTGCTGTACTCAGGAAGTTATGAGTATTTAGAACCTAAATCGCCTTCATTGGCAATCTTTACAGGCTCAATGAACGCATTGCGTCTACTGCTCTCGAAGTCATGCCTCGAATCAGCGTAGCGGCTTCGACTCGACAAAAACTTTATTTCAACGACGATCGAGTTCAGTTGAAAAAAGTCAAGAGAACGTAACGTGACTCGCCACTACGCGAAAACTAATTATTGAGGAGCACAACTCCGACGAGTACTCAACATTCTGATCAAATATGTCGGCTGACAGACAGGAATTATGCATGAACTTTCATTGATTGCTTATTTCGTTAACTTTTCGAGTTGACCTCAGAGAATGCAAGACTGCACAGTAATGGTGATGTGAGAGAACCGAAAATTAGGCACGCAGTCAAGAAAACTTTGAAATGGGAATGAAAGCAATGGCTCAGAAGGTATTAATATTTTTTAGTGAATCACAACGCATGGAAAAGAAATTCTGCTTATAGCTCTCTAAGCCTGAAGAACAAAGAAGCTGCTAACGGAATTGCTAGACTCCACACGGAAAACTTCACACTAAAAGCTCCGTTGCAAAAGTTCTTGCTGCAATAAAAGTATTCGTAGTTCTGGGCATAGCGTTTGACGAGGCGAGATGGCGGGACAACCGCCAGCTTTTCATCTTTGTCGCTCCTGTCTTCTTCCTCGAGGTCCGAGCGGCTCTCATTGAAAAGCCTCGCGTCGACAGACCGCTTGCTTTTGGTGGTGCTGGCGTAGGTGGCGTAGCGGTCCACCCACTGCGTCGACCCTGGCGAAATGTACAATTCTCAGTGGCGAACTTCAGCAGTCTTTGCGCTAGAGACTGCTTGGAAAGCCCTAGGCATCTAAAGTTGCTCTTAAATTAGGATAAATGAAGGGATTTTATTGCTATATTTTATACATGAAGATTTCATTTTTCAGTGCTCAGATTTCGAAATGCACAATTGGTAACGTTAACAAGACAAAGAGCGTTAATCGGTATATAACAGTTCTTTCAACACTCACCTGTGTACAAAATCAACTTAACGCAAACATCACCGAAGTTTTTAGTTTTCTCTACTTTGTGTTTGTCGAAGTTGGCGCTGGTGCAGTGAGGGTTGTTCAGGTTGTTGTCAGGCTGTCCGGGGTCGTAGCCAGAGCAGTAGTAGCACTTGAGCGCACTGCCTGCACAGCACCGAACTTCGACATCAACTTGTAAAAGCTTTTGAATCAAGCTTGACAACTGTCTATTTGCACTATATATATTTATTGCACATACATCTAACCGACACGATTAATTGTCTGATAGACATGGTCACTTGTCTGTGTTTTTTCTTGTCCTCGGCCATCTTACGAACCATCAATACGATGTACATAATATAAATGTGAATTTGTCATTACTTCAAGCGAAAAAAATCACTCAGGACCTATAGTTTACAAGCTACAATTTTGAACTCGACGGTGTTAGTTCCATCAAAAGTTTTTTTGATTTTAAGCTACAGGAAAAATTTTCTGGCCTGTTCCTGATTGTCATGCAGAACGCAAACGTTGGGTTGTAACTCAATCCAAGCCTCGAGTGTTCAATGCTGCGGACCGGCCTAAACTTTCCCCCCGAATTGCTTCTACCAGAAACGTTGGATATTCTCTCATTCTGTTACATTTAAGAATCTCATTCCTCTTTTTATCACCGTTTACTGTATTTGTAATTTCTCATGTATTTAGCTACATGTGGATTTCTATCCAATCAATATCATATTATTTACTTACACTAGAACAAATAAAGCCAAGTTTGTGTTCTCAATAAGACGCCAGCCCCCCCGCTACCTCACCGCAACACAACACCAGAAGTTGACATCAGGTGAGCCGCAGGTGTCCAACCTCACCAGGTTCGAGCGACGGCAGCAAAGTTCATCTCAGACACTCAGCGAGCGGCCCCATTGAATGAGATCGTAAGCTAAAATACCAATGATGGTTGAAGTGAAGACTGTATAAACTCACTTGTTTTTGAGTTATATTTTTATTCATAATTTTATTACAGCATTGAAGCTGTAGGTTTCACTGTAAGTTCCAAATGGAACGCAGCTACTCTTTTGCGTCGTCGTTCACATCTGCCTACACGCAGAGGCAGGTTGACTAAACCTGCCTCTGGTTGACTAAACCAGCCTTGGAGATACTGAATGGTTTTAAAATAGCATTGTGGAATTTGGTAGAATGACTTTGAGATATGACGATACATGCAATGAATGCTATGAATACTGCGCAATCATTTTCGATGACAGAGTGAGGACATTTCTTTGACTCCCTGTTGAGCATATTTTTGAGCATATGTATACGTCGAGCAGTGAAGAAGCCCTGATCATAAGGTTGAAGAGATTGTGTGTGTTTATGTTGGAGAGCGCTCACCGAGGGAGGCAAAGAAGAGGAGGACGAGCAGACCCATGCCTCCGGACCAGGCCATTGTAGCGCCTGGAAAAACAAACATCGGCATCTAAGGATGCTTTACTTCCAATTCAAGCCTGATACATATCACCTTGTTCATTGGTTTTTCAAATGTCTTTTAACTAACACCAGGACGCCATGACGGTTTCCCCCGGTCAAGACCGGTACCCATTTCAGACACCTGGGTAGAGTGGGGCATTGTGCTTTGAGTTTTTCCCCCATACCCAACGGAGAAAGTCGCCACACAGCACCGGGATTCGAACCCTCGACACCGTCATGGAAGAGCGAGTACTTTAACCACTCGGCTACGACGAGCGCATAAGAAGGTGAAAACTTGGAACGACCTAAGCAGAAAACACATATTGACCTCAAACAAAAGCATGGATCGGACCCACAATTTTTAGATGCTCGGCCACTAACATCATTTTTCTCAAATTCATTTTTCTCTCTGAATCAAACACGCGGATATTGACGGCGTAGTTGAGACCCGAAATTTTCCGTTATTAGCCCGGTACTCAAGGTCGGGAATTATATTGACACACTTGATATACGAAATTTCAAGCTGTCCAACCTAGGCCTGAAACGAAACAAAAATTAAAAACAAAAAAGTAATTATCATTTAATTAAGCTAACCTAACTTGACCTAACCTTAACATCAAAAGGAAGCCATAAAGTAAAAGTGGTGACAGATAACCCACAAGTACCGTTTGGAGTTACAATATTGGTAAGCCTATCCCAAAACTTTTGAGAGTCCGGTAAGTACAGTAGTTTTACCTTTGAAGCTTGGAGTTTTGCTTTCAAAGCTTGACGTTTCCACAAAGTCTCGGAGCACCCAGCAAACGTCAGAACGCGAGCTCTACTTCCACAGATGTGCAAAGGCTTGCGTCCGTTTGCTGATTTTGATGGTGTAGGTAAAATTGTGATCACTTCACGCTGCCTCGGCTGACGTTATCTGGATTCGGCTAGCGTTTGATCAGTCAATACCTCATAGTCACATTGTGAAGGCATCACAGGCGGAGTTCCATTGTCGTATGGACCTCGAATTCTGACTGTATGGGGCCGATTGATTGCGCCGGGGTGTCTGAAGCCCTTAGAAAGCCGGATGTTCTACTAGTTCAAGATGTCAACATCCTACCAATTCTTTTTCGAAAAGATATTTATTCCAGAACATATATTCGGGAATTTCATTGATTAAAACTCATAGAGAATTCAGGTGTAAAGATTTTATGGAAACGTTTTCTCGAGTTCACAGCACAACGTCACTCTTGTCTTTCCGATTTTAACACCGACTGCAAGGTGCGCCACGGGTGGTACACGAAGGTATTTTTCATAATGCTGCTGACCGACCAGTAGTCGCAAATTCAATTTTCATAAATACTTAATCAAAGCTAAATGAAGGCACGATCCAGTTCGTGTTTGGTATTTTCAAAATAGTTTACTTCAATTGACTTCAAATTTGAGTTTGGTGTTGAACTTAATATTTAGTTGCCGCAGTCAAAGTGCTAACATACAAGTAAGCAAGAGGAGACGGCGGTAGCGACTCTGTACAAACGAACGAGCCACGATCGAGTTTTGCAAAAATGACCTCTTCCTCACACTTGCAAGGAAACCATTCTCACCGCTGCTAGGAAACACCACTTGCTTCTCAAGCATACGTAATGTATAAGTTCATATTAAAAATTGTTCAAGTTTGTGTATAACGGTGTGACTGGAATGGTGGTTAGTTATTTAAGTCAAATTAATGATATATTTGATCAATGTGAACCATGGAGTAGCTTCCTTGGTTCCGGTGAAATTGATTTTTCCAACTATCTATAGTACTGAATGTCAAAATCTTCCACTATAAGTTTGGGACATTTTATCTTCGTTGGCTTCTCACCGTCAATTTGACCTGTCATGTGTGCCAAAAAATTCTAAAATAAGCGCCACAACAGAGAAAAATCACAAAATAGTCTGCACCTAATACAAATAGGTATTTTAGCCTCTAGACCATCCCCTGTTACAAACATGACATGATCACAGCGAAAACAATATTTGAAACGCAGCTTGTGAACACGTAAATTTTTGTACCAAAAAGCCCATGCGAGATCACATGCAAGGTTAACGCTAAAAATTATTTTCGATACATACAGGGAATTCTTCATGGTTCTACAATTTAATAAGGTTGAACAATCATGATTTTTGTGACCATAGTCAAATTTTATTTCATGACTTCCACAAGACCTTAACGAAGCTCAAGCATACACTCCATGTGCCGATCATTGAACTGGTCTCGAGGAACTGGTGGTTGGTCGGATAACGTTGTCAGATTTCCTAATCCAATTGTGAAAATGTAACCCAAAGACCAAAAAGTCCCCGCATCCGCTGTAGTTCACACAGTGACTAATGTGAAGACTTGACTTTCAAGCACTCATTGTGTGTTCGCAAGTTACCCGCGTAGAAAGTTGCACACTATGGTAAAATAAACAGAATTTTCAATTTTAACGGCTGATGACGCAGTAAGGAAGGCATCCGAGCCCAAAGGCGGTGCGTTTGAGTTAGCTCAACAAAGCGCAGCGCTTGTCAAGATACTTCACGTGATGACAGAAATGAAGTTCTAGCCAGCGTGTGACCGCCGCCTGACATGGTTGTAGCGTCGCACTCTACGTTCCCTTCACAACACGCAATAACGGCCTTATTGCTAAAGTTATGGTACCGCCACTACAGAATGCGTTGAAAAAAGTACAGTTACCCAAAATTTTACTTCAAACTTGAAAAGCGCACACGCATTTAGCGCTTCACGAACTTAGTTCACTCAACAGCAGTTCAGGGTGCTAGCTGCTTGTGCTGAAGTACAGTGTACGAACTGTGAAAGCTTTTTAAAATAATATTTAAAATTCTTGCTCAAAAATTATGAACGGACTGCGCCCAACATGCATAAGCAACATTTGTTCACACAAATGTTAACCTCCGTTTCTACTCTTACGGACTTTCCGAGAAGCCAAGATTCTTTTTCAAATGACATTAAAGTGAGCGCCGAAATTTCAGAAAGTTCTTACACCTCGCATTGTTGACGGAGCAAATCATCCGATAGGAAAATGTAAACTGCGAGAAAAGATTGAATAAATTCACCTCTGCTGAGGCTAGCCTTAACGGTATACCAGTTTCCTTCTCGTGAAGAAGTTGATAACGAAAGCTTTTGTAAGAGAAGCCACAAAACATACTCGATCCTTTACGACTATTACCGCGGTTCTGGAGAGAAGAGCCATGGATGCCTTCTGAAAGCAGGCCTCAATGTACATCCGCAACACTGGCCAAAAACCGACTGCACACAACCACTTTCCCTCTGGAGCGCACGTCATGCTTGTGCCGCGTCTTCGAAGCACGGCAAGTGCTCACGATGCACCGAAGGATATAAGTCTTTAGCGCGTTTTCCCCTTACGGGTGGAGGGACACGACCACTACGAGGTAAACTTTGTCCTGTAGCGCAAAGAATAATTTAACATCACTCATCTGATGAGTATTTCCGAGACTTGGTGGACTATTCAGTGAACTTCACAATATAGGCTTTTATAGTTTGCGTGAACGAGCCATGACTCACGCTAACGGTTGTACCTCACCTATTGTTACGTACAACAATTCCTTTCTATGAATATCATTCGCGAAAGGGATGAAGTTGGAAAGATAGAACGTCTTTTTTCACCCTAGTAGATGTATTCTTCGCTGTTGTATTGCAAGCGCAACGGAAGTGATGCATCCGCCTAGCTTGTTTTACGAAGAGAAGGTAAAGAAAAAAAGCTTAATCATGAAAGTATAATTCAAACGTGAATAAATTACAATGAAACAATTCCCATGAGGGCAATGCGTTTAAAAATTCCGGTTGTAAATATTGAGGCGTCGACTACTTTATTAAAGCTTTCAACAGTTTTCTTACACCGATGCAAATCGTGCTTACATTTTCGTCTTTCTGTGAATTTGATTCTACCCTTCTACTTCATCATGTGCCTTCGATTGTACTCTTAATTCAGTGCCTTCAGGGTACTGAATTTTGACAAGATCTATAAGTTGGTCAACGTTCGACTTGCTCTACAACAAGAGATCACAGCCGTGCCCGCTTTTGTATCGGCGGTCTAAAAAAAAAAGACGAGTTGCTTCGAACTAAGGCATCGAGGTTTAACGTCGAAATCTTTCCGTCTCCCTTAGTAAAAATGGTTTGCGTGAAAGGGTCGTTCAATTGCATCACGAAGAAGACACAAGGACCATTGCTTCCATTTTGAACAAAATGGACAAAAACCGCTTAAAGGCTGTGCTGGGAGCAGTTAAGCAAATGTTTTGTGTCCAGGATGCCATTTGCAGTTGGTTTTACTATTCAAATGCTGAACGGATGGGCTTTTTCACAACTTTTCCTCTGACGTGACCGCGCTGCAGAAGAACACCATTCCGACTGTTCACACTAGGAGGACGAGGATTGCGATGATGGAGGCGAGCACTATGATGATGCCGAGTACGATGAGGGCAAGAGCCCCCATGCGCTGCTGCCCGCGGATTTTTTCCTGTTGTTGCGCCGAGTCTTCGCTGATGGAGAGGACCTGGTGATGGTTGGGGCGCAGGGGGGAGGGGTGCAGGACGGGGGTGCCTGCAACACATCATTACCAGTTCATGACATTCAGCAGCTTGTTCGGGTGCATATTTGTAAACCCTATTATCGAGAATCTACAAGAATTTTTAATAGTACAAAGTGGAAACCATGCTGAATTTAATACTGGGTCATATTTTGTGTTACTGCTGTAACGATTTGACAGACGTGGTGCTCTGTGGCATTGGTTCAAAGTATTCATTGAATATATCGGACATTTATAAATAAAGAAATTTGTTCTTGTAACCAAAACTTTGTGCGAAGTTTCTAATACCAAAAGCAAAATCCCTAATTTCAGCTACAGTAAACGTCACGGCTGTTAACCTAGTTACAGGGTTTGTTTTTCCACCTACTAACTGCGACAGGTGACTGCGAAAAAAAACACAAGTCCCGGTACTCGGAAGAGCAAGCTGTATTGTTAGCATAATGGTCTACCTATGATCAAGCAAGTCTGCTCACCTACGTCTGAAGATTCAGCTACGGTTGACGGTCGACGGGGAGGAGTGATCCACAAGGAATTTCTTTTTCTGAAAAAGAAATGTCAAAACATCAAGGTTTCCAAATGATGGATTCACGACGCGTTTCGTCACTATTTTTATCAAGACGTGCATCTTTCTCCGGCTCAACGCTCTCCGTCATCTTCATCAATGGTCTAATTTTTCTCCTGTCCAACAGGGCAGGAATTTTTATGACGTTACCCTTTGTTCTCCATGTTTGGCTGAGCTCGGCAGTCCTCGGCCTGACTGGAGGCGTCGCTGGAGTCGTCAGAGCTGCTCGACACGCTCCTGCCCAGCGCCACGCTGGCGGGAGCCGATTGATTGCCTTTAGTGTCGATGTCGGTGTAGGACGCGGAATTCGATACGTTTCCCAGCGCACTCACTGGTGCTATGGATTGGTTCGGCGTGAACAGGGATTTCACTTTGAAGCTGAGGAAATAAACGTAAATATTTTAGCGCATAGTACTTTTGCAGGATGGACATTTCCTGAAAATTGTAAACATTTCGACTGTTCGTGAAATGCCCTTCATGGGGGAAACTTCTTCACCCGAACCAGCATCTGCCAGTCAAAAATTGAAATGTACTGAAAAATTTGACTAATGTTTTCAAATTAAAAAGCAGAATTTAAGGCTAAAAATAAGTTGGTGGTTCAGTCAGTACAACCGTACGTATTGAGATTTTTCGAAGAAACAGTTTCCCTGGACCCTGCGAGAGCATTGCATACAAGAGACTCCACTCGCCATACACGCACCTCTCGGCTGACGCAGGCACTGCTGTAGTTGTGTCGTCAGCTGGGAGAAGACAAATTACATTTCAAACAAATTTGAACGAAACTGCATTGTTAACCGAGAAACACTTTAATGATAGGTCGTTTCTTTGGCAGCACTATGACTATTCTAGTCTTAATGAAACTAATTTTCAAAATTTTAGTTCTAGTTAGGTCAAAAATTTTCAAGACTTTTCATTTGAGCAGATCTGAGCAGTTAAGAGATTGTTCCTCGCTTTGAGTAACACCTGGACATCTCCAGGCTCATGCGGTTATTAAAATTTACTTTTATATAAAAAGGAGCTTTAACATTGTTCAGTTATGTCAGGGTCAGAAAATGGCACGTTATTCTATTTATGTGTGCACTATTCGTTAAGTTCATAGCCCAAGTCTGAACGAGCAATCTAAAAACTTCTTACCTTTACTGAAACTCGAGGGAGATTTCTCGGCTGCGTGACGATTCTGGAACAAAGTTTGCAAGACGGGCATGGAAATTGTTAGTGCAGGTCTATATAAAACGGCACGTAATCTGGAAATGCGGCTGAAGAGCCTAAAAATATGAACGTTAACATGCAATTTATTCTTTTAACTCGCCGCTTGAGGATACATGTTTTTTTGCACTTTCGTACTTCCCAAAGGAGGAAGTTTGGAAATTAAGCATGCGTTGCTTAATTTATTCAGCAACTAAACTACGTTCATATCATATAAATAACTTGTTTTGCAGTCCTAGTTTCAATTTACAAGCGCAAGTGGAGCTTTCATTCGAGACAGTTTGAGGTCGACGTCCACAGTTTAACGACATTCCAGCGCAAAATGTTCAATTGTTGGAACGAGAATAACAGCTGATGTCGGCTGTGTCACAGGAGAGTGGAAGAAACCATTCAACATTTTGTTCTGGAATGTAGTAAAAAGTCTCAACGTTATGTCTTTGATGACCATCTTGCTCAATTCCAGAAGCCTCCCGTATTGACTAGGACCTGAATTTCAATTTAAGATTCGTCAAGAAACACAGATCTCGACTTTTACTTTTTTCGGTTGTTTCAACCAAAACTAATTGAGCACGTTGACTGCGATGGGTTAAAATGAAGTTCCATATCCAACTCACAGTAGAGTTAAATAGCAGAAATTAACTGGGTAAAATAAACGCCAATAATTTAAAAAGATTGTTAAAAATCTTTCAAACGACCCATCGATGGGTCGTTTCGCAGCTGGAAAAATTTAAGTACGATCCACCGGTGGGTCAAACGGCAATGAATGTGTCAAGGAGACGCAGGTCCATGTTCAATTTTACAAGATTACCAGTGGTAACTTTCATCAGATAAAATTGCAGCAAGAATCCTAGTGCTTTTTACGTATTTTTATAGGTAATTTCCGAAGATGAAGACAACTTGTTAACTTACCAGATCCGTCGCGCCAAAATCCACGGAGCCCCAACTGCAAAAATAAAAACTTAAAATAGTTACAAGAACTGTGTTCCTAGAACTGTGGACCAACGATCGGTCCTGCCTTCATCAGATTTTTTCTGAATGTAATGACGCTCAAGCTAGATTTAGTGAGCGGGCGAAGTGAAAATATCAAGCCTGATAATTTGCTAGTTCAGAAGTGAAGGACGCAGCTGTGCTAACGAGCAACAGGAATAAAAGATCAAAATTTCCCCAAACCCTAAATTTTCGCACCATAAATGCTATAGTTGCAAAATTCAAGACAAGCTTTTATCAACACTTCGCGTTTAAGAAGTAGCACAAAAATTACTCGTTGAAAAACAGGAGCCTTTCTTAGGAAGATCCAAATGCAATATTGTTCGTATCTCTAAAGGGGAAATTTGAGTAATTCCGAGAAGAGTAGTACAAGTTGTTTGAACGAATAAAATGCTATGCCACCCTCACCTGACGTAGGACGGGTCTGCTGCTGTGGCCTGGTCGGCCTGTCGAGTGATGAACGCTGTGTCAGGCAGCGGCGTCTGGAGATTGTTACGTTGCATAAACTGCTGCACGACCTGACGAGGTGGGAGGGAAGTACGGTTAGTGAGGAGGAAACTAGTGATTGCAGGAGTGTTACCACCAAGACCTTCAGACAGCCATATTACAAGCTTATGAAACAAGATAAGAGTTTCAGAAGAAAGTAGCAGGAGCTGAAAAACCAGGACAGCAGTGAATCTAAAAAAAGATGGCCCTTGCGTAACCAAAAGCATTTTATTTCAGCAAAAAGAAGTCCCACCTAACTGTCAGCTCGAGCCCTCACGGATTTCTCCCTGGGAGTGTCAATTCCCATAGATTGAATAGTTGCATCTCCTTAAGGTGACAAGATAAAGGAAAAGGTTTTGAGGATTATTAAGTCGTGCGAACTCGCTAAAGAATAGTTAAACAGAAGTGACCGTGCGAAGAGCCATTGTTCACGCTGTATATACAGTAAAAACCAAAAAAAAGTAGCACAGGCAACAGGGTCTTAAATTCACTTTCAAGCAGAGAGTTCGCTGATCCTAAATCCTGAATTCATTGCATAGCAAACCGCCGAGTATCTCCTGCTGTTGCTCGCCGATACAGAAGTTTCGACGCCAGGAGCCAAGGCGCGCCCTCTGTACACAGACTCCCTGTATTTCCTCGCACTCTCTTCGTGTTCGAAGTAAGATTCAGCGGCAGCCTGGTGGCAGAAAAGATCACGAGTCTGTGGAACCCGTCAATTTAGTTGTGAATTGCGAGTAAACATGCAAGCCTAGCACCTAAAGCGCATTAGAGTTCAAACCCAGGCTAATAGCGAACTTGGTTGATAGAAAACGTCGCAAGCGGTGTAAGTTCTCCTAGTAATGCTAGTGTTCATCATCCGGTCAGTTAGCCGTTATCAGCCATTTAAGATGAATCAATGCATTTACTGCGAGGTCTCTCAAGTTGAGTGCGTAACTTTACCATAGGATTGAGCGAAGGATGAACAAGTGTAGAAAACTAAATGTTTAATTTTAATGTGATTTATATTCTAGCAGTGTTTTTCCAAAGTTGCAGAACAAAATTTAATTGGTAGCATTAAAATGATATCGTATGCAAAAAAGTGGAGAGTTCCTAAATTTTCTCTCGGTACAGGTTAAAAATCAGCACCAGATGAAAATAATCCGGGAAAACATCTCTGGATCTAAGGTGGATTCAAATTTTACAGCATTTTTTCCTAAACATGTTCAGAAAAACCAATTCATAACCTTCAACGATTTACTGTACTGCAAAGCTCACCAATTTTCTATACTTTCCCTTCAATTAACAGCTGCTGTAATGACGAACAAAGATGCAGGAGAGCCGGCCAATGAACCTACCTTCCACTCCTCCTCCGCAAGGCGCTCGACGGAATCTGATCTGTCCGCCTGTTCACGCCTCAGGGTCTCGAAAAAGGCAGAGGGTGACTGTAGGGCGCCCTGCTCAGGAGACGCTATAGTCCCGTCTTCCTGATGATGGCCGTTCACAGAAATCGAGGGGCAAGGAGTCTTGCGAATGTCGGACAGCGGGCGAGTTTCTGGAGTTTGATCGTTTTCTGTCGCCAATTTCGTTGAAATCACAGAAGAGTTCTGATAGGAGTTAGGAATGTCGTTTGTCTTCGACCTCGGCGAGTGTTCCGATTCTGGTACGATTGTTACCAAGGACGTTTCTGGGAAAGTAACGCTCTTGCCTTTGTTAGAATTTTGACCGACGCTCAAGGTTGTAGAGGAAGGAGACGCTTTTCTGAAAAATACGCGATGGACGGTTAGGTTCAACAGCTTCAGGACAGTCTACGTTCTAAGGAATTTGTCGTCAGGTTTGTTGAGTTGCAAGTATGAACTGAAATTTAAGGGGTAATCTAATTTTTAATGAACCGAACTAAAACATGGGAGTGAATTTACTCACGGTGTGCGAAGAAGCTCTTTCGGAAGATCCCGTAACATTGCAACAGGGCATAGCGAAACGGTCCTCCAACATAGACCTTCCTGGAAAAGTTCGTGGCAGTATTGGTTTAACACTGCCAAAACATCGGTCTATGCTACATATGCTTAGCAGCACATAAACCGGGACCTACACGAAAGTTTGACATTAAAGACAAACGCTGAGCCCGTAAGAGAATTCTACGCAAGTTCATCAAGACGATTTATACGCTTTCGTTGAAGGAATCCGTTTTAAGAGAGCAGCGTACACAAGTATTTCCTGATCTCTGTCCATACCGCTATATTTCAGACGCAACGAGTAAAAAAAAAAAAATTTCTAGAGTGACAAGTTTAGTCCTTGTTTAGTCCTTGCAAGAGAACAGACGTTTGCTTACCAACTTAAGGAGTAAGAGTTACTCTCGTAATGAAGAGAGTTAAATCTTAGAATCTTTAGCTCAGAGTTGCGAGCTCACACGTCCTCCAGAGTACATGCTGAACTGCGTGTTCACGAAGTCATGTTTAAAAAAAAACGCAGTGGCAAGGTATTACTCCATATTCTCCAAAAGAATCTTACCAAAATTGATACTCTACGTGACTAGATCAACACTGCTTTCATGGTTAACGAATTAGCTGTTTACATAAGGAGGCTATGATAAATGAAAATCAGAAGGTGAAATATTTCAATACTTATCAGCCAAGCATTTAATAAACCAAATAGTTTACTCTCCGCTTAAGACGTGAGATTTACTTGGAAGTATCACTCAATCAGACAGGTTTTGCTAAGAGAATGCTATCCATGTATAGAAACATGAAAATACGATATGTCTCACACTGTCAGGCTAACTTAGTTATGAATAGTTAAACTGAAGTGGCTTTTGAAATTCCTGAAAATCATTCTTTTTGAAAAAATAAAACTACTGAAATCCGAATGGAAAGAAAGTGACAAGCATTAAATACTGAACTACTGCGTTTCACAGCCGAAAATTCGACTCAACGAAAGTTGTTTGCAGGGAGGTAAAAAGCAGTCGCCTCTGAAGATGGATCGATAGAACAAAGTCCAGCTAAAGAAGTCAGTTGGACGAGATTAGTTGTTGGTGCAAGAATTGTTGGCTGGCACGAAAATGGAGCAACACGGGACAGACTGCTGACTAGGGAGCTCGAATCTTAGGTCGCGAAAAATAACAAGACCGTATCGCTACGTTTCCTTGATTCTATCACAATCGTACTCGAACTATTCCTTCGAATATCCATGAGTGGTGTTTGCATATGTAAATGTCTACACTTTATTTAGGAGTTAGGTCTTGCACTGAAAACGCATCTATCAAGGCCCCTTTCGAACACGAGAATAATGAATCCAGTAACATTAAGATCTACCTTCATTCAACACATTGACTGCGTTTACTTCGTTGCTACGGTTGTTGAAGTTAAGTTGAAATTGGCAGAGTTTAAAAATACGTTCTTACTACTCGAAAAAAGCTAACTTTTCAACGAAGTAGGATAAATTATGGTAGCCCAACGATATTTTACTTATCAAAATTGTCTTATAAAATGAAATTCTAACTAATTTTAATGTTGCTCATTTACACAGATACATATATGGACAATTTCCTTAATGGTACACTAATATCCCAAAACGAATTCGACGTGTTAAACACTTCATCTAACAAGTCACACGGGTAATTCGACGTAAGGAAACTCTACACGTGGCTTGCACTCGCCGGAGAGAACTGCGTTGGTGAGACGACGACGTGCATTCCGCACTCCGGTGGCCGAACCTCGGAGCGGTTCTCAACTTGTGAAGTGGGCGACATTTGAATGCTTTCTCTATAATCCTTTCCGATACCATTAAGAAAATCTATTGATTTTCTGAGAGAAGAAATTTTAACAAAAATAGTCGTTTGCCTGACACATCCTCAACGGGACTTTGAGGGAGTAAAAAAGTTAAACAATGACTGAGACGAGAAAAGTTCAAGCCATGTTGAAAAACTGAAATACAATTGGTAAAGAGAATTAATATTACACAAGGAAATAAAGGCCTCTTCGCATTGCTGGCTGAGTAAATATATTTGCAATAAGTCATGAAAAGTGGAAGGCAATTTTCGCTGCTATGTTCGAGGAACGTTCGTGATTGAGTGAAGGA
>JACJUY010011696.1:23131-38465 GCA_014220935.1 Platorchestia sp. MABIK | reverse complement strand
CGCCATATGCAGATGGTGCCACTAGACCACAAGATATAGAGCAGGCCGCCATATGGAGATGGTGCCACTATAGACCACAAGATATAGAGCAGGCCGCCATATGGAGATGGTGCCACTAGACCACAAGAAATTCGCGTAGCTGAGCACGTCATGATGCTTCATAGAAGTGTCTGCACAGCTTTTTGAGATTTCATTGTCATGTGGAGGTGAATCTGAAACGTTGAATTCTAACAAAAATTGCTTTGGGCGGGAAGTGCCATTAGAAAGTCGTAGCTGCTATGATTTACTATTGTGCTACCACACGTGAATTTTTGTCATGAATTCATCATTGAAAAACTATATAACGAGCGTTATAAAACAATTATGAAATTGGTAAACTTACTGTTTTGTATTGTATGACTAACGTCATAGATGTTCTTGGGATGTGGAATTCATTAAAAAGGTTGAAATGAAGAGATAAGACCTTCGTGGAAATTTCATTTACTGAAAAAAATTTCAAGAGTATTGATCACATGGTGAATTATGATGAAAATGCATTAAGTACTTGTCTTTTTATTTTAGAAATTTCTAAAATAAAGTGAACGTTTCCTAAGCCAAAGAACATTTTATGCAGGGAAAGCAACTTTGTTACAAACATTTCCACGTTGTGATGGGTACAGACATTGCTGCTCAAATATTTACATTTCATGCTTTGATGTCTCATAAATGTAGCTTTAATTGTTCCGGATTAGAAAGACGACACAGCCTGGTACGATGTCAGTAGAGTTGACGGTGTAAAGACCACACTTGAGACGGCACCGTTCACTGTACCTAGACGCAGTTCAGCAGTGCATTACGCCCTCACATGCTTTACTTTAACTTTTATGATCTTTGCTGTAATTAGGCCGAGCACACGTTACTTCAGACCGCTGTCTCTGTTGTTGGCAGCAACTTGTGATTCACAATAATGGTCCTCCATCACACACTCACATACGCTCTGTTTATGGAAGCCAGCTTTTGTGTTTGCGGCCGAACTTCGCGCGAAGGGAACTGAGAGCCTGAACCATTCGATTGCCGAGCTGGATCAGTTTCCAGCGCACGTAGTGATCTTTTCAAAACCACTTCATTCGTTCAATTGTTGCGAGCTAGGTACGTAAATAAATTGAAAGACAATGTCTGCTCAAGTCTTCCACAAGGATGGGCACTAATGATGAACACAAAATCCATCCTTTTTCAAAAAAATTTACCACAGGTTGATATGGGTGCTTTCAACCTGTATATATATCCTTACTTGTATTAAATGTTTAAATTTTTTCAAATAATTAATGTCTCTGATTTCATGTATGTACATAGGTATGCAGGCAATGTTGAGTTATCAGCGCCATAGTAGATTTTTTTGAACGAGCTCCATATTTGAGGGGTTAATTTCAGCTTTAAAAATTTCAAAAGCACTCGTGTATAGTTCTAACACAAAATTGATGTATTCTTGAAGTTACATTTTTTCCATGAACTTGATATTGCTTCCCTGTCACGTTTTTCTATCATATAGCACAGCGAGTTTTTCCAGTTCTTGGAAAACCCGTTCTCTCACTTAACTTTGGTTTAAACATTTTGTTGTAGCGTTTAAAGGCCATCCACAATTGAATTGCGGTTTGGTTTTGTGTCGAATAGCTACACCATTATAGGGTTTTGTAAATATTTGGTGGCCCTCAAACTAACAGTATTTTTCATTATCGCAAGAAAAAGATAGAGCTACTCGCACTTTTTTAGGGCTTACCTGAAAATTTGCATTGTTTATCTAGGAACTTAAAACTGAAAATTTGCTTTTTTTGACTGGCCTATATGTTGCTGAAACAGTTGGGGATGAAAATAAGCTCTGAGCCTTAATTTTCGATGAATAGTACTCAACTTGAGTAGCATTTTCTTTGATTAAAAAGGTGATGAAGACGGAAAATTTAGATAATAAATAATCCGAAACATGAGATCTACGGATCACTTTCAGCAAAATCTACAAGCAGTAGCAAAGAATATTTAATTTAAAACTGTTCATGCATTTTTTCAATGAACTGTAGTTCAATGATGTATTATATAGGTGTGCGGAGCGCGCAATCTTTTTCAAAATTTTTCAACTTTACCAAAACCAAGCAAATTGAGGTGAGCCATATGATTGCAAGACATGGTCCGAGTCTTTTCGTGTAATTTTTACGTACGATAAAAGAAAAGCCTTTGGTTTTGTCAAAATTAATGAAAATTGATGCAATAATCTCGTAACAAATTAATATCAATATTTCTACCAAATTTCGGGTAGAAATTTCGATTATTAACATTATGCAGTATCAAGTAATTAAGATAATACATTTAAATCATTCTCTGTTTGCTGTACACTGGTATTATCTTTAGAATATGTTTTGCTCAAATAGTTATGGTAATACATGGAAATCAGCAATTCTCCAACCTCGAAAAAATAAAACGTTGTTATTCATGATGACCATTATCACTAACTTCCACTCAAATATTTAGATCATTATATTTGTACGCAGAATGCGTTTGAGTTCTAGCTTTGCGCTGATGGAGGTGGGGTTTTCAATAACATTTTCGTCTATGATTCGTTTATGATGTTTGCGCGACAAACATTTCTGCTAACGATTATTGCAACCGGATATTCTCCAAAAAGAGATAATGCGAAAGTACATCCTACTCATACTCATTCACGAGTATATACAAACACGTAGAATGCATCGAAAATGATTTTGCTCCTCGATCTGCTAACGCATGCAGTCCAAAATCAGCCAGGAGCAATTCCAAGTATTCGAGCCCTGTAGAGATGAAAAATCCCAAAAAGAGATCAACTCATTTTTTGTAATTAATTTTAAGTTGCGTTTTAATTAGGGATATAACTGAGCTTGAAGGTCACACTGTTCGAAAGTATCAGTGCTCCTCCCCCACGCCTGTCAAGGGTATTTAAAATCCTTCTATATAGCATCATTTTTTGACGGGCTTGGAATGGCTCCGCTGCCACTCGGATTACATCTTACTTTAACTCTCGTTTTCAATTCCCATGAACACGGTTTTTATTTGCTGAAAACATTCCACATATAAGAATTTAAACAAAGACTTCAACACCACCTCCATCACCGGAATACGACCAATTGAAGAGGAGAGTAATCAGTTTCATAACACTACATTTTTTTCCATGTCTATTTGCCTGTGGCCGTCTATAAACAACATTGAAGGTTTGATGCTCCTATCAACATACCATGCACTTCAAAAGTTTCGAACCTCTATCCCTGGGAGAATTCTTCATTCTGGTGTTAATCCTATTCTTATATAACAATTTATCGCAAACGAACGGTGACCACAATTATAGAGGGGGTTTTAAAATGTTTTTTTTTCAAATCATCATTAGCCTTGACAATTTTTAATTAATCAATTTACTAATGGGATTTCCAACAAATTTGATCACGCAGACTCAAAGCCTGAAAAATCAAGAAGATAGTTGTTTAACAATCTTAGTAAACAGGTACGTACATATATGACCATTGGGACAAAATTTTGTTATTCGACTGTTACTCGACTAATGCAACTTAGAGCATTTTCATGTTCCATTTTCCATGCTTCATTGATCCACAATTCCCAGTAATGTCTTGTTATCGCTGCTTCATTTAACGTATCCAACACACGTCAAATTCTGACAATAATATTCTAATCATTACGTGCGCCGTCAATTCAGTTTTCACACCTGATCGAGTGTTTCAAGTTTTCTTACCACCTCGATCGATCGTCCCCTCTCCTTACCTGTTCGATATGATCACACCTTGCATCCTCGCTACTTGCTTCCCGCCTGTTTTGCCTCGGGGTCTTCCTGTGCCCAATTTTGCGTTTATCTACTCTAAACGAAAACTATTCCTTATTCTCTTTCAAATTTCACTGGGCACCACACATTTTACACCATGTGCACGCGTTTCTGAATTAAATACAGCTCTCTCAACACTTATAGCTATAGCTGTGCTCGCAGTGGTACAGTCGTTGAGGGATTTGCCTTGCATGTTGGAGGCCCGGGTTCGTATCCCGGCACTGGCGCGGCGATTTTCCCCGTTGGGTATAAGGGCAAGCTCAAGCACAAAACCCCACTCAACCCAGGTGTCGGAAATAGGTATCGGCTTCACGGGGGAACCGTCATGGTGTCCTATATATAGTGTTAGTTATAAGACATTTGAAAAACCAATGCTTAAGATCATATGTATCAGGCTTGATTGGAAATAAAGCATCCTAAGATGCCGATGTTTGTTTGTAGCACCTGCCTATACATGTATGCATGCTCACAGCACCGCAACATTTTCTTCCTCCCTACAGCAATCGAGTTCGCTCGATCCTCAGAATTTGTAGTTTTATTCTTGTATTGTGGTAATGCTGCCTGGCATGCATTATTGAACAACATACGTTTTTATTAAGTGTCAACCTGGTTCTAATCATCGAGTGCACAACAAGAATTTTATGATAGCTCACAGATATAGAAGTCCATTCTTGGGTATTATTCTGTTAAATCACTTGTTATTTTAACACTAAAACTTGACGCCTCATGTGGGGAATAAATAAACAAGTACATTCGAAAATAAATAACACTCAAATACATTCTTGAGACTTTGGATCATGCAACTACACGAGGATCATACAATTTGTGCATAACAGACTTACAATCTAGAAAAAAGTTTGAATGAATTAAATACATGTATAAACAAGCATATTCATTTATACAAACCTAAGTTGAGAGTTCATACGTTTCTCTATCTGTCAGTTACACGAAATGCATTAAGGGCAAAATTTACAAGAATGGAATAGTAATTGGAGTATTGCTTTTCGATACGATCAAAATACATACTTGGCTGCGATAATACCAACTAGCAAAATTGAACCTTCATTCCAAAAACAAGCCAGTATCACAGATGTGTTGAATAGGCATGCACAACAATTGCTAGCTTAAAAAAACTGTGTTTTTGTGCTGAACTCTAGTGTTGAAACACGTTACTCAATTTGAGCCTATTTATGTTTTAACATGCTTTCATGGAGCGTTACGGTTTGCTCTATGACACGTTAATTAAACAAATTGCTTTGGATTAGGTGTGCCCACTAACCGCAAGCGGATGAAAGCATTGCTGGGCTCAAACGTTTCCATCGGGAATGGCGACCCAATCTCTCCCATGATTTAGGAGAGGTGAAAAGTTATCAAAACCCAACATTGTTTTTTATTGCATCCAGTAATTATTGTGGAGGTGATATGCGTGACCGGGAGGAGGGCTAGTCGTGATTTGGAAATGGTCATGCAGAGTGCAAGCTTATATGCTATATGGAAGGCGTTCAATTACCAAATAGTTTTGAATTTCAATTAAATATACTGATATGAGCATCTAAAATTTTTCACTAAAAATTTCTAAGTAAAGTAATTGAATTCATTTGACGTGAATATGCATAAAAGGCAACTAATGAAATGCTTTGGCACTAGAATACTTTTATTTAATTGATATTATAAAGCACCTGTAAATTGCTCGAATTAACTACCAATTTATGATAATAACTTAATGAGATTTGCATCATTAACAGTACATTGTGACATATGGCAGAATTGCAGTAATTGTGCTGTTATTTGGTCTAATTCATTATACAATGCGTCGTTTAAGACGGCTGTGACTTTCAAGTGAAAAATGAATCATAAAGTATTTTATTCCATCATTAACTGATACTTATTTGGCATAGCTATACCATAATAAATGCTCGCACTAAAGTTATGTCACACAGCGACATGTGGCAGCTATTCGAGTGAGCCATACACACACACGGACTCTCATACGCACACAGAATGTGCTAGGTTGACGTGGGTGCTGCTCTACTTAACGAATTGTGTACAACGGTACACAAAATCACAAAATAGTACTCGAATTATGGTTCTAGTATTTACTGGAGCATTAAATTTCATTTCGTGTTGTAGCACACGCAAACAACTAACGTTTCGCTAATTCCTACTGTTGCTCAGTTTCGTTTCTTTTTAGCCTGAAAAACGTAGTTCAATCTGATCATTCATGAACTCTTTTAGTACACTGTACTGCCATTCTTTCTTTGTTTGAGCGGAATCCGTCAAGAATGGTCATTTGTTGAATCTACATGAGTTAGCGATGAATAAAAGAGCAAAGAAAATCGCTTTAATTGAAATCGTATTTCTTTAAAAAACATTTCAATAAAAAAAAGAACGTTTTGACCAAATTTTGGTCATTTTCAACTATCTGAAAAATACAAAAACACCGAGTTATAAGAAGTTGAAAATAAAATCATCAGTGGAATATATGACATTAAAAAAAAAGAGAGAAGGACTGAGACTACACTAATTGCAGAGGGAAGGCAGATTGCGTTTTGTTCAGGGTAGGTAAAATGAACAGGGATTCTAAAATGCGAAGGTTAATTGCACCGGATGTAGGAGAAATTATTTTAAAATCGTCTAGCCGAACTAGAAGGTCACAACTCTCTGCATGAGAGCGAACAGCAGATTGGGGAGGGGAAGTGAGTAATTGTTTAGTTCGAAAACTCCTTCCAGCATGCTCAGCCACACGAATATCCAAAGCTCGAATGGTCGAACCCACGTATTCAGACGCACACCGTTAGCAACAATATCTATAAATGACGGAGGAGAGCATGCCTTTAGGTAGTTTGTCCTTGTAATTGAAATGTGACCCTATTTTATTTGTATTAACCAATACTATTTTGAAGTCGATTTGTGAAAAAAGTATTTAAACAGTAACAAGTAAAGATCTTTTTTGAGCTTTTCGGACTGCTTGCCAAAGAACGGAAATGAAAAATAAAATTGTTTCTTACGAACAGTAGGTAAAGGTATGCGGGAATAAAATTTATGAATTAAAAAATTCTTGAAACATGAAGTTACCAGTCCTGAAGGGAAACCTTTTTGACTAAAAAAAGACATCACAAACTCAAATTTGCTTTGAATGATTTGAAATGAAAAGCAGACACTGTAGGCCCTAGAGAGTTATGTTTTGGCACTGTTAATCTTAAATAAAAATTGGCAGAAACTAAAGAAACTTATTCCAAGGCCAGTAAATGTTTGCTTGCGAAAAACAGAACTTTGAAAACTGCCATCTTTACGGGTTATTTTACTATCCAAAAATGAGAGAGAATTGTGCTTCGTTTCCATAGTAAACTTAATATTGGGGTGTTGCGAACTCAGATACGCCAAAAATAAATTCCAATGCATGAGACTTTTGAACTGTATGAATGTATCGTCTATGTATCGTCTGTAAAATACCAGCTTAAAATTCACAGGGCAAGAGTCAAGCCATCGTTGTTCGTGATAGCATATAAAAATAATAGATAAAGTGGGCCCCAGTGGCAGACCCATACCCAACCCATCGACTTGTTGATAAAGTGACCTTCCAGTGCGGCTAGACGATTTTAAATAATTTTTTCTACATCCGGTACAATTAACCTTCGCATTTTAGAATCCCTGTTCATTTTAAAACCTGATAAACCTACCCTGAACAATACGCAATCTGCCTTCCCTCTGCAATTAGTGTAGTCTCAGTCTTTCTCTCTTTTTTTTTAATGTCATGTATTCCACTGATGATTGTATTTTGAACTTGTTTTAACTCGGTGTTTTTGTATTTATTCAGATAGTTGAAAATGACCAAAATTTGGTCGAAACGTTCTCTTTTTTATTGAAATGTTTTTTAAAGAAATTTGATTTCAATTAAAGCGATTTTCTTTGCTCTTTTATTCATCGTTAAACTTTGCCAAATGCAAAACTTTTACTTATATCCACGCATGAATTAGTAACTGATTCTCACTTAAATTTTCCAGAGTCATTTAATGATATTCACTTTAGCTTTATAGCCCTTCAGGGGGATGCAACTATTGTATCTATGGGAATTTGCGCTCCCAGGAGGATTATGTGAGGGCCCGAGTTGAAAGTTAGGTAGGCTCTCTTTTTGTTGAAATAGAATAGGTTTTTGTTTCTTACAGACCATCTTTTTTCGGTTCACTGCTGTCCTGTTTTTCAGCACCTACTGCTTTCTTCTTCAACTTTTGTCTTGTTTCATGAACTTCTTTCCCAACTGATTGTTTCTATGCCCCTTCTGCATAGATTCCCCATTCCCTTATCTCCATACTAAATGGCGCCTTCCTCCTTCCTCTCTTCGATACGCTCTTTTTTTGTTGCGGTTAGAGAGGCTTAAACTAACCTATAATATAATCTAATCTTTTGGCATTATAGATTTATAATTCTTCATTTTTTCTAAACTTTACCAATAAATCATTCGTATTTATTTTTCTTCTTTAATCAATCCTTATTTACTCATTCAAGAGAGGTTATTTAATCATTTTGTAACATACCAAAGAAAAACTAACGATACTAAAAGTTTAATATTCCAAGTCTGAGCACTCTGAACATCTCTATAGTGGAGTTCAGCACACCTTCAGATCGATCGGTGTTCCGCATCCACTCAACATATGGATTTGTGGCTCCAGACGCTTCAGGCTAAATATGAATAATAATAATCCCTTCTCTGATTTCAGCAAAGTGAAAAAACAGTTCTAAATGTACCTTTTCGCCGAGTGCTTAAGAACTTAGCAAAACGAAATTGCGATAATCGCCCACAGTTCCATAAATTTTAGCGTTGGGGGAGCAGTATAAGCACGATACTCAGCTCAATAGCTTCATTACGCAACTTTCTATAAAGGGAGTTTGTGTAGAATACTAGCATAAATCTCTACAGCTGTAATGTCGGCCGTGTAACCTGTTTCCGAAAGAATATCCGCGGACGAAGTCGCCATTGGTGAGAAGCCTAGAGCTGCTTGTGAGCTGAGCTCCTTAGCTGTTTAAGCCGTTTTGAGATGGCCCTCCCATTGCTCAGTTTGCAGTTGCGATATCTTACTTTTTGTAGAGCGCAGCTCTATTGCTCGCGCCAAGTTTTCCATGAGTCGGAGAGCGTCGTCTCCTTCCAGAAACTTAATGATCGCATTGGTTCAGCGATCATGCAATTTGTCGTAGCTCCTCCTCTGGAGAGCCATTCCGACCACTGTACAAGCTGACGAAGACCTAGCCACGCCTACTCTGGCCTGTCTCCTCCCTCAGTACACAACTCTTGGAATCTGGAACTCCAGGTAACAGCTTTGCTACGTCTTGGGACTGTTTTGAAGCAATTGTGGCCGAGAATTCTCGAGAGAAAGCGGTTAGACTCTCTTGCCAAGCCAGAGGTGTTGGAGCTAATGAGGTTATCTCTCTACGTGGCGGTTAGTTGAGGCTTCGCACGCGAGCGCCGCTAATGGAGCGTCACTGAGGCTGCAGGGCTCTATTATCAACCGTGAATCTGAGTGTGCTGCTCGAACTCCATTGTAGAACAGCAAAGAATACCGATCAATTCACCGAGTGATACTGTAAAACTGATTGAAAACGTGCTGTGCTGAAATTTTCCAGTAATGGATGACGAAACCCCCAAAATGAGTTCCCTAAGTCCAATGACTTACAGAAGTGACGACCCAGATATTTCACCATCTGTCAACGTGAGACCTCCTCATTTTTCTATCAGCTCAATTCTAGGGCTCGATAGACCTGAACATTCAAATCATGGAAATTTTAAAGAATATCCCGGTGCTGTGAATAGAGACGAAAGGGAAAGTGGAGATAACAAAGATGGTATCAGGACAGACTTCGGTCGCAGCTACAAAGACAGTTCCGATGCTTTTGGCAGCATCGAAGAAGATATGGACAAGGAAACAGATAGAGACGATCAAAACAACGACGAAGAAGACCTTGACGATGGCACTGACGAAGCTGACGAGCTATTTTTGAGGGAAAATTCTGAGTTTTCCTCGAATGATTCTTCGTTACTGGCTTTTGCTCGTCCTACGCCCGTGAGAGCGCACGACCAGGCGTCTGAGGCTGCGGACACTTCAGACGCCGACAATAATTGGTCCAGCTTGCTGATGGCTGAGCGGAGACATTTGGCCCCCAACTGGAAGGGGCCGCTGGGCCCGTCGTCTCTGGCCACTTTGTGGTACCCGCCGTGGATGAACGCATTCAAGCCAGCCTTCGGCCTGCAGGGTGAGTACTGAACTTAGAGCTTCGGACTGGTTTCAAGCGAAGAGCTATACCTCAGAAAACAAAGGACTTTTCTTCAGTAGTTGGGTTATCACAAAATTGATTAATTTAATTCCTTCCAAAAAATATTATTAGTGCAAAAATGAAAGATTCCTAATAATAAAATATCTTAGTAATTTACAGCAGCACGCGTGTGAATAGTGAATATTCACCCCCCCGTTCAGATATTAGTCAATGTGATCAAATTTACTTTAACTATAATTATCAAAAAGTGTCGACCTTGATCTCTAGAGAAACGTAGAATTAAAAGTGTAGCTGATCCTGCAGGATAGTCTTGTTCAGTGTAATAATAACTGAATGATGTTTCGTGATATTTTGTCGCCGTCTCATATATTCATGGAGATATTGGAAATGCGAGTATTTTTTCAGCGTCTTATTTTTTGGCAATAGAACTCACTTTGATGCGATTTAGTCAACGATTGATTACTTGCGTTCAAAATTTGATCTCCTCGATAGGTACAGACCGAAGGCTTAAAAAGAACTCACGGCATCAAAGCCTCGTAAGTTTGAAGGCATGCCTCAGAAGATGCTGCTACGCAACGCTTGTAAAAAATGTAGGGCGAAACTTCAGCGATGTGAAATGAGCACGCAACTATGAGTAAAACCTTAAAGTAATCCACTTAATACGTTTTAGTGCTAAATGTATGCGTATGAACTTCAGGGACGCTAATTCTAATTCTCGACAATCAATATCGGTAGGCATTAATAAAGATACTTAACAATTAATAATTAACACTTCCTGCGTTGATTTCACTGTATGAAAACCTCTGTGGATCCGTAGTTTTCCTCAGGCAAGATTTACGAAGGTTTCCCCATTCTTCAAACATTCCATGCAGATCAGAACAGATCATGCTCAAACGTGTGGGATAGAAATAATTTTTCGCTGAATTTTGAGGGCGAAGCTCGGATTTCACTTTTAGCCTCAGCTATAGCCAGGATATTCCCAACGTGCACCTGTGAGTGTAAATATCTGACACTGGCAAAAATATTCTGCATTATCTATTTGATCAAGGGCTAAAAATCTATTCACCTGCTATATGATAGCAATCTTGTACAGCGTATAATCTGAAAGGCACTCTAGAATTGCTTTTTTAAGCAAATTTTTCACTGTGAGAAGTTATACTTTTATTCAATACGTATGGATATTTTCTGCTTTATTGTGTTAGTATAACATAAGTTTGTAAATAGCGCACTAGAAAAATTCTCTGGTTATAATGTTATGTTCATTTTTCTTATTATTTTTTATTTAACTATTGCTAAGATTCTCAATCGGTTACGACTTAATAAAAAACTTTTTGAATGACTTGACTGTGAATTTAAAGTTCACGTTATCACTTTAAAGCAGCGAAATGTATAGAAATGGCGCAAAAGTAAATTACATTTCAAAATAATTATTTGCTTCAAGTTGAAGACGAGGCCTCGAGTGGATAACGGTTCTCGAAATATTAAAAATTGAAACAGGTAACGGGGAAAAGCTCCCAAGAATTTTATAATATTTAGTCGTGTCCTGAAGTTTAGTATTGCACAAGTGGAGTAAATCCCCATGGATGAATTGCTCAAGCCTGTAAGTTGAGGTGGGGTACGAGTTGAGTGTGAGCGCATAATGAATGCATTTTGGTTAAGTTAGGTATGAGTGTGAGCGCGCAATAAATGCTTTATAGTTAGGTATGAGTGTGAGCGCGCAATAAATGCTTTATAGTTAGGTATGAGTGTGAGCGCGCAATAAATGCTTTATAGTTAGGTATGAGTGTGAGCGCGCAATAAATGCTTTATAGTTATGTTAGGTATATGAGCGTGAGCGCGCAGTAAATGCTTTATAGTTAGGTATGAGTGGGAGCGCGCAGTAAATGCTTTATAGTTAGGTATGAGTGGGAGCGCGCAATAAATGCTTTATAGTTATGTTAGGTATATGAGTGGGAGCGCGCAATAAATGCTTTATAGTTAGGTATGAGTGTGAGCGCACAATAAATGAACTATATAGTTAGGCATGAGTGTGAGCGCACAATAAATGAACTATATAGTTAGGCATGCGTGTGAGCGCATAATAAATGCATCATAGTTATGGCTACGTAAGATCCTCGTCCTAATACTGTGCACTATTCATATATAAGGGAACTCAGAAAGCTGAATCAAAATTTTGTTATAGTAAAAATTTGTTCAGGATAATTTTGTGAGAATAATTTGTACAATTATTTTTTTTTGAGTAAGAGGATCATGTATTCCGAAAAGTGTCATTCCTTAATTGTTCGTTGAATATCTCATTTTCCATTTAAAACTAAATATGAGAAGTTTCAATTATAAGTTGGCTTCTGACATAGGAGTAAAAATTTGTAAGCGTTTCAGAAAATGTTGATTTGTACTCATATTTTAATTCATTTTTTAACGTTGACTTGTATTTAACATAAATCTGACGTGAATCCATGCAGCCACAATTGAAGTAAATGAAGATTTAAAAAGGTTGGCTTCTAACAAAGTGTATTCACCAAGTTAAAGCCCTCTCATTTACTTCTTCACTCTTACGTTCCTCATTGCACTCACTGCTACGTTTAAAGTAGTAAGTACATGCAGGGTGATTTTTAAGTATGGAGCCTAAAATCAAATGAAATAACTCCTGTATTATCAAATGAATAAAAAACAAAGTAACTACTCCCTCCGGTCCGAAAAGTTGCTCCATATCAATGTTGAAATTGGTCGGGAATATTTGCTCCAAAACAATTGTAAACGTTTTAAAAAGGAGACCTGCAAAACTATTGGTTGTGATAAAAAGATTAACTTCATTCTGTAATTCAGTACATGAAATTGGTGATGTATAAACTTCATTGAATGAGATTTTTAATAAGATAAGTAACAAAAGACGAACTATAAATTGTAATTAAAGACATGGAATCTATATGTATCAACAGAACAAACATATTTGCCCCTATACTCATTCAATACTTGTTAATTTATTCTACAATTTTCTGAAATCTGGATTGAATAAAAAGAACTCGTTTCCTTTCTAATCGTATTTTCGACAGATGTTCAAGCCCGTAATTGTTGCCAGTGTCAGTCAAGACAATCTGTTCCATTGACTGTTGCAAAGTGAGAAAAATGTTGTTCAATGTTGATCTCTGTAATTCCTTATGCTATCTGTCACTGCTTTAATTAAGTCATGAACATTTCGTGGTGCTATTTCATGTAGAAGGGGTTGGATTTAATTAACATATATCCGAGGGGCTGTAGATCTCTCAAGAAGTGCCTGCAATACATCTCTTCTCTCAGAATCTTTCAAATCTTTTGTCTGTCGCCTTAATTGTGTGCACTTTCTATAATTATCATCTTTATTTGCTATATCCTGCTGGTAATTTAAGAACTTTTAAATATTATCTGAAAAAGGAAAAAGACAAAATTATTTTAAATTTTACCCAATTATTTATTGAAGGTTAAAATTTGTGTTCAACAGGACACAATCGTAGGCTGTGCTCAGAATAGCAGTTCGTTCAAAAACACAAAAACACGGAGAGTTTTCTCCTTGTGTAGCAAATATTTCCGAACAGAGGTAATATACAATTTAGAAAAATAATAGTTTTATAGGATTTGTTTGTTACCAAGATACACAGTCTGGTATATAAGCCACATTCAAAGGAAAAAAGCATATGATTTTAGCGGTACCCCAAAAATGACAAGCTGGACAAAAGAACAATTTTTCTTTGTTACAACTACCTACTTCAACCGAAGAGGCAATTTTCATTTGGGATACTTTAAAGGATGAGTTTACCGTGAAAACCCAACAAACTCTACACAGCGAATAGGATCTGATCTCACCAGCGCTGTAATGAACACCCTGCGTAATCGTAACGATTTTTGCTTGCACTCAGGGGGACGGCACATGAAGAATATTGTATTTAAAAAGTGATCAGAATAAAACTAGGATTTTCCAGGTTTACATTAATACTTGTTTTTCAATCCATTCAATAATGTAAGAGTTATTAAGTATTCTTTTAGGCCCATATTTAGAAATCACCCTTTATAAAACGGTATTAATACCTCACGGGGGTATTCCAGCAAGTGAAAACATGGATATATGGAAAGTTGAAGTTTTCAAAATTTTATTTTTTAATTATGCATGGTATGCACAAATATTGAATGTATTCTAAACACATTCATAGCATCAAGGAATGTTTACTAGAAAAATATCGGTTATCTTTGGAGCATATCAATACGTGAATACTTGTATTATATAGGCAATAAAAACTTTAATACTGCATGAAATCACCAACTATATTATAGGTTCGCCTTTATTCGCTATTTCATAGATGCCAGTAGCTCATCAAAGCATTTTAGGAAAAATTTAGCTGTATTTAAGTGGTCGAAAATGTATTCGTTAAGGTTGTATAGATATACATGAGACGATCTGACTGTTAAGTCGCCTGCATGAATGTTCCTTCGGATTCTAGTCCAGTGATCGACTGCGCCAGTGATACAGTGCATGCTTGGTGCTGTTGTCATCAATTCCCTATTGCTGCAATGGCTGCCTTGGTGATATGGTTAGGACCATAGCTGGTTTAGAACTAATCATTTCCGAATGTCAGTTTCTCAATTTAATTGTGCAGATAAACTTTTCTATCATTGTAATACTTAGCACTATTCATTGTTTCTTCTATTATTTCCAATATTTCTGTCCCACAGAAAACAAAGCAACTGGTATCATTAACTTTCACTACCGTACTACACCATATAGGAAAAGATTTTTCGGGTCATGAACAGTTGTGTCTTCCTTCCAAACACGCTTTGCTTGTGACTGTTTATAAAGTTCGATCTTGGATTCACCTGACCATACAATCAGCCTGAAAAGGTCATCATCTTGTTTCAGACTATATTTCACGAACTGTAAAATTAATGCTGCGTGAAATCTATTCAAAAGCAATGTCTTGTAAGCGTTGCGGTCTTCTGTTGCGATTGAGTTTCGTTGCTTTTGCAGAATTTCATCATAACAGCACTTAGAACATATTGAAACACTACTAGAACATTTCGAAGCACTACTCGAGTGATAAATGAATAACTTTTAACTGCATGTACAATCCTGGGGAAACTTTTTCGACATTTTTCTCGGGTGCACCACCGCTTCAATATTTTTTTGAGGTCTCAGACCCACAATTTTTTCTTCGGTGAAACAAACTGTACTAACTTGAACATTGAAGGCATTATAAATGTCCCAAG
>JACJUY010011692.1:0-24589 GCA_014220935.1 Platorchestia sp. MABIK | reverse complement strand
GGGGTGGTGTGAGGGTATAGGAGGTGTGTGGGGGCAGGGGTGGTGTGAGGGCAGGGGTGGTGTGAGGGCAGGGGTGGTGTGAGGGCAGGGATTCTTTCTAACACTTCTATTGCTGATTTTGGTTGTGTGTGGGCACGACCTACGAAGTAGAATACATTAGTTAATATGCATAAAAAGGCACGCTGAGAAGTCTTACTTCATACCGGATTAAAATACTCGTCATTGCCTACAACTCCATCATGACTGTTGATGTTGATTGCATTCAAGGTAAAATTTAAAAACTTTAATTCTACTGACGGATGATTTCAGGATTTGAATATTTTATGTTTCTCTTCCATGTGAAGTTGATTGGCATTTACTCAGAGAAAGGGATGTTGTATGTTTCACTTATCATGAATTTGCAAATTATCATGTACATCATTCTTCTAAAAAAATGCGCGTTAATGTAAGTTTGATCACCCACTCTTTGTGATAGGAGATATTTCAGAGTTCAGCTTCTAAGTTTGTGAGAGATTTCATTCCTGCAGAAGCGTCAACATTCCATAAATTCCAAGACTCGAACTATGCGGCCTCTTTTCTGCCGCCGCCTTGGGGTGAGCAAACGATGCACTTCTAAGTTCCATGCAACTATTCTCGTGTGTGCTGTGAGCTTTTGATGCCGTGATCACTGTGGTGCTGGCGCCGCCCCTGCGCTGTACGGTGGCTCGCCTCTCCTACATACACGCTGACATTTAATATTTAAGATTCACTTGACGGTCGATTCGATTCATAAACTTGAATTTCAGAATAAATAATTTCCTTCAAATTTAATAAGCATGAAGTTACGTCAAGAGATAGGCTGGTACCAGATAGAACTGAGCGATAAATTGTGATTAATTTTATAACACAGAACAGTTTGGGATTGGAAAATGTTGAGGGAAGGTGGGAACCTAGGGACAATACGTGCATGTTGTATGGTGTTCAAAAAAAAAATTTAAGTTCCTAATGTCAAGGATTGCGAACTTATTTCTTCGCTGATTCTCTCTTCTTTTTCTATTCAGTTTGCGCTGAAAGAAATTCCTAAAATAGTGGAATTTTTCGTGTATTTGAAAGACTCTCAGCTTTGCTTTACCCTGCAGTGCTGGGCTAGTGGCTAGAAAGATGTCACATTTCCAGGTTGCTTCCTAGACATTTTTAAGGCATAGATTATGTGGCAAGTTGCTGCTCGCGTCGAGGTTTATTCCCTGGCAGATGGCAACGAGTAATTACCTGCACTGAGATTCGAAATTAATCCCACCTATTTACTATGGTTCAATAAACTTTTTGTTAACAGGAATTTTAATGGTTAGTATAATATACTTTTAAATTTTTGTGCCTGAAGGAGTTAGACTTGTCAATTATATTTCTTTGTGTGTGCTTTTTCTCAAACAGCCTGGGATAGTGATAATCTTGTCCGCATCTTGCATGTGCACCTATTCTTTGATATCCCCTGCAAATGTCAGCGTTTTTTTAAATTTTTATTTGAGCTTCCTTAGCGCTAAAAATATACCCAACTATTAATATTTTTTCTTTATGTGGTAAAATACTTCAGTTTGTCGATGTTTGCATTAATTTACGAAAAAAATTATGATTTTCACCCTGTCTTTTTTGTCTATTGCAGGGTCCCATCGGCCTAGACGGCCCCAAAGGAGAACCTGTGAGTGCTGCGCCAAGCTGAAATTTGTGTCATGAATTTGCTGATGAAGTCATCTAATGAATTTTGCGTGTTCTTTATAATTGTGTACAATTCGCTTTTTATGTAATTTTTCCAGAACTCAATTTTCGTAATAGATAGTTAAATACTGGTAGCATTGTCCGTAGACTTTTATTCATTTTCTTTTCTCGATGGTTGCATAAAACTGAGGCACTCTGAGGTAGCCTCGAGCGGACTTCTGCTCACTACTGTACCGCAAAGTTTTAATAATTCTCTTATTTCTTCCAATGGTTGACATTTACTTCCTGAATATTTCTTCTCTTAATTTTATGTGTAGGAGTCAAGACAGTTTATTGAATTATTCATTCAACGACAGTATTAATTTAAATTGTCTTAATTCGCTTAGAATATTGGCTTTCAACATGCAGTCGCTAACGCAGTCATTTGCTTATCAACAGGGCGAGCCCGGACAAAAGGGCCAGAAAGGAGACCCGGGAAGTGGGTACGAGCTCATCTCCAAATCGAAGGTGGGACATTTTCCTTCCTGTGCATTTCGCTCCCCTTCCTCACTCCCGCGTCTGTGTTCACTTCTGTCTCGCTGCAAGTCTGGAGTGACCAAGCAATATTGCCGTCAAATGATTTGTGTGCTTCGTTTTCTTCCTCTATCTCTCTTGTGACCCACAGCGTAATATCCCTGGTTTTTTTAAATCTATTTGCCCGGGCCTTGTCATGAGGCGTTGAATCCCACGCAAAAATGGGATTTCATGCTGCTTTGTGATGAATGTAACTTCAAGGCAGAATCCATCTATGCAAGCGACTGCTAATGAAAGAGTATAGATATCGCCACAATGACCAGCCTCGTCGGTGGTCTGTATGGCCAAGGCTTTCTCATCTTCTTTCATCGTGATCTATGTCGTTGGAGTTTATTTAAATTTTTTTAAAGTCATTCAAAGAGTTCTTGGTATGTGCAATTTAATGATTAAATATTTCTATAGTCATTGGAATATTTATTTCTACCAAAGATCTTTTAAATTTATAATACTGTTGCACCAGCCTAATAAATAGTTAAATTATTGTTATATTTTCTCAAGAAAAATTCATTTTACTTGATAGATCTAGACATCTGAAAATCAGTTTTTACTTTTTAAATAACAAAATATGATGTCTGTGCTACAGTGATTTTACAGTAATAATTTGTACCCAATTGACAAGTTGTTCTAAAATATCTGCACCCACTAGTTTCATTTCGCACACAAAATATTATTCACACAAAAGCTCTGGACGTAATGTGCAGCAAGTCGTGTACATTGTGACACGAAGTGAGTCACCAGCTCACGCAAGTCACGTGCTGCGTACGTTGTGCCAGGAAGTGAGTCACCACTCACTCAAGTCACGTGCTGCGTACGTTGTGACAGGAAGTGAGTCACCAGCTCACGCAAGAATTCCTCAGCTCTCACCTGTGTCTGTGCAAAGCGAGAGAAGCTCGCCTTTTCAATGACCCGGAAAGTTCCAGGCGACATGACCAGAGTTAAAATTCCTGACTGTACCTCGAAGTTCATGGCTAACTTTTCTCATTATTGCGTGTGGCCACAATGTGTTATTTTTGTTGTTTAAATTTCAGCAGTTATTAAATTTCAGTATTCGGTGAAAGCCAGCTAATTCTTGCGATAAGTTTGAACGATTCGTGTGTCCGTGCGCTGTTTCCTGCTCATTCCAATTTTCTTACTAAATTTTGTCGTAGAATTCAACCCCGAGAGTACATCGTAATTCTTTAATGGCCTGAATAATTCTTCTATCAATTTACCTGAAGGATATTTCCAGTTAAAAGCTGATTAAGTTCTACTTCATTTCGATTTTTAGCTTATTTTTCATGACGAGGCTCCTGAAAATTGCGGAGTTCTGTGATGAGAAAGTAATAACTAGAACGGGTTGGGATTGTCATGAACCAATTGCTACTCCTTTCATGACTCCGAATACATTTATTCATTTATTTCCTGTTTGAATGCTGCTCAGAATTCCTATAGCGCAGTTGATTGAATAAATACTGCAGTTGTAGGGCTCTTTGCAGCCGCGGAAGCACTTTTATGTTAATTAACATCCGCCGCTCAGTGATCCAAGTGATTCAAACTCGCGGCAAGTCAGCAAGCTGCGGGGGTGTTCTGCTCCACTTACGAGCCAGCGATCAAACTTGAGGTTCAAAGTGCTCGAGTTTGTGCAGCTGAGCTGGGCGTGCGAACCGCAAGGCTTGAGTCCTTTGGAAGTTCGATAGTTGGTCTTCTCAGCGGGTTTGAAATTTTCTTGATGTTCTGTATCGCCTTGTTACTGATGAGGGCCACCCAACAAAGATCAAGTATTTAAAAATATTTGGATGATAACCTGTTTACACTGCTATACTCCATGATGCAGGCTACAGATATAGCTTTATATGGCGGCTGTCCATTGAAAATTGATGAATATGGAGCTCTGGGGATTTTAAAACTAGCTTTTAGTTTCACAGATCCATTCGATACTGAAAACGCACTGAGAACTGATAAAATGAAATATAGTGACAGAAACATGACAAGTGGGCCATTCTCCTGCTGGTGGTAATGTTATCAAGCATCTCAGCATCCACGATTGCATCATCTTCAGGAAACGTTGTGCAGTCAGCGATTGCATCAATTGAGAGCTGTTCCATGAACGTCGGGAACTTTTCCGACACTCGGACTTCTGTCAAAATGACATTGTTTCCGCATCCTCGACGCTGTTGCTCCCTCTTGCCTGAAGTTCTCCACTAAGCGTCTCTTACGTGCGACAGATGCGGCAACTTTCTTCGCAGCTCTCGAGACTTTGTTGACGAACGGCGGTCTTGAGACCAGCATACCTGCCGTCAATGTTTTGACCAGACAAACGAAGTCTCTGGCCGTTGTAAGACTGCTTTGGTAAACAATTTGTGAAAATTCTCATTCTGTTTCGCCACTTTGTTGTCACTTTTAAATTTTTGTTGAATATTAAATGATTCTTGTCTATTCTTCTCTCAAAATTAATGAAACCAAACTTTCTTTCCTCCCTCAGAGTACACAGCTTGAATGATCGGCCGAGAAAAATATCAGAATCTGCGAGAAGAAAGTTTTGTGAGATGGGCTCAAGTTGTGGAGAGGTGTAGGGTGGATGGCGTCATCCTGCGGCGATTTGAGCAGAGTTTGCACTTCCCTGTTATTCATGTGGATGTATTGGATGTGCGCAGGGATTGTTTGTCGCCGTCAGCGTGCACTGATGCTGCGTTGCTAGTAGGAACATTACATTCGGATACCTGTATCACATCCGACAACTCTCTTGAAGGGTACTTTTTTAAATTTCAATTTTTACTTGGCATATACCTTTTTCGAGCTTAGTCCTTTTATTGGTTCTAGTTAGGAACTTATCGATGGTCTTTCCTCATAATAACTACAGTTGCTGTTTTCTTTGCTCCTCTTTCATGTTTCTATGAATCTAGCTGCTTTGATGGCTCTACTGGCAGTCTTTTTCTGGCTGGTCTTTTCTTGATTATTTTAACTTTCCTCTGATGTTTATCCATTCCGCCGTTGCCTTATTGATGAATTTACTGATTACGGGTCGTTGTATTTTGTTTTATCAAATAAAACTGTTCTGTGAGCTGTGTTCCCATCACAGCTGCACACATCGGTGTTATTGATAAATGTGACCATTTCCTCGTCACTCTCTACCCTCTGCAAAACTCATCCTCCTTACACTTCAACACATTCTCTCTCTCTCTCTCTCTCACTCTCTCTCTCTCTCTCTCTCTCTCTCTCTCTCTCTCTCTCAATCTCACTCTTTCTTGAATAAACGTGGTTTATTTTACACTCTTCCTTTCCCCTGACGTCAGCTATTCCGATGCGTGCATCTTCAAATTAATTTTTTTTGTGGAAGCTTACCTCCTTTCTTTGTAGGCAAGGAAACACTATCTGAAACACGCAGCTTATGGGATCCCCTCGCTGAAATGTTTCTCGGTATTTAGAATATAAACTTAAATTTTTATCAATGTTTTCCTTCATTTCCTTAGTTTAGAGCACTGCATCAGTTCTAAGTATTTCAATTCTCCCCTCACATAAGCTGCGGTACTGCCCTACCCAACCTGCACTGACAGGCGGGTCAGGCACACAGTAGAAGGAACAAGACAGGGTCAAACCAGTCTTTTTTTCGTTGACCGTGTGGCAATGCTGACGTCCCGGCAACGAACCAATAGCAGTGCTCATATTGCATCTGGCAACAGTGCTAGCTCCAAATCTGGCACTACTATTGGCTTAACGACATGTCGCAATGGTGACGTCATGAAGTTGGTTTGAAATAAAGCTGAACAAGAGGAAGTGTATTTTCCCCCACAGAGATAACTCTACCATTGTTACCTCCACCGCGGTCAGCACCACAGGGCCCGAGTAACACAAGTAACTAACGCCTGCCGCTTTGCAGGGCGTGAAGCGCTCCATCACGACGCTGGAAGGGGGCGCCCTCGGTTATGCAGAGATCATCGCAATAAAGGTACTTTCTATTGTCCCTTTCTTCCTTCAGTAGATCAGGGATGTTTGTAGTGACAGCCTGGCAACTGTACTAAATTTTGTCGTGACGTTTCAGTGAAATGTTGTACATCGTGTTCAGTGTCACTACACGCTTGATAAAATTTATCAACTTAGACATGACTCTACTTGCTTGAATCCCGACGATGGTTTTCTTTTACTGATCTTTGGTTTTCAGTATCCCACATTTATTCATATGATCAAAAAAAAGTTAAAATTGATAATCTTAGGGTTTTGATGTTTATGAGCGCTCTTGTACTTGCGATCTGTTTTCGCCTCACGAATGGGCTTTATCATCATTATATTTAATCACTATAGATTTTACTTCAGAATTCTCTTTTTATTCTTTCTGTTCGCAAATCCTACATAGCTTAGTAGACTCATTCTTTGATACTACAATTGTAAGAATCATCGCTCTTTATCTTTTATTTGATGCAACATTTGAATGATTGCACTGGAAGCGAACTCACCGGTTGATATTTCCCTTCTCTGTGACACCACACACACCCACGCCTCTCGTGCAGCTGCATTCGGCAACTTTGAGCGTAGTGATGCTTTGTTCCCTCGATGTTGCCAGCGTGACATCGATGTTGCCGACGTGACATCACATCATTTCTTGTTACGTCTGTATGAGTGTCACACGAACCAAATTTTTGGTCAGCGTTATGTGTAGTGCATGCACGCAACACGCCACTTATTTACAATTATTTAAAATTTCAATTTCATTATGGTAACTTCCTCAATTGGTTTTAATTTCGATGGGCCACATGAGATGAAGAGATTTTTCAGGCCCTCTTCCTCTTTTGTACAGAAAGTTTAAGCAGAAAGTTTGCATCCAATTTTGGTCTACTCGTTTAATTAAGAACGAAATGAATTCTCCACATCAATTTCAGAATAATAATGTGACAGAAAATTAATTAAATGCAAATGACAGAGAATTGTTAGCACATGTCTCCCCATGTTCGATTTAAGTGTATTTTTACGTCGAAATATCAGGTATGAAGGTTTTCATCGAGCAATTCAGGCAAGGTTACTTTAAGTTTAGTCAGTGTACAACAACTTAGACTAAATTCACGAAGGACCAGTTAAAGCTATAGAACGAGCCTTTTAAAGCCGTACATGTCGGAAAAATTAAACATATATTTGTAATGTATACAAGAAATTTCAATTTTTTGCCCGTTCTCTTAAATTGAGAACTACTCTGTGCTGGGCGTTGTGTAACATTAGTCATCTATTTCCAAACCAAATTCGCTCAGTGTTGTGCTATCGGGACTGGACCGACAGTATCTTGCGCTGCAAAAATCCTGGATGTCTTCTTTATAGTAAGAACTCCATGAACTTGTCTCACCTCATGGAACCCATTTGTTGCATTGACTTGCAGCCGTATAGATTTATTTCAAAGAGCGAGTAGCGTGAAGACCATGAGGTGCAGCGCTGTGTTTTGTATTCCTCACACTTCTCCAGACAGCAGCCGCTCTGTGCCGTTCGGTAGCGTTTAATCATAAAGTTTTATCTTGATTTCGTCACGCATACGTCTGCGTAATCTCTTCATAATCACCACTCGTTTCTATGGATCACCATATCGAAGAAATGTAATTGAGTTTCTTGAAAATTTGTGAAAACCATCACACTGTGGCATAAAATTGGATACGTACATTGGAAGAGCCTTAAACACACATGCTTTATATAATTAAAGCCCCATGCACAATAAAAATATACAACTGCAAGATGTACCATGATCCCGCTACCTCGCGGAGGTGCGCAGTTTGGTCCGGCTCGGTTTTGTGTCTGGAAATGAGATAATGTTCTGCTGCAACTCAACCTCGCGATAGAAAAACTGTCCCATTGCTGTCTCATGAATTATTCACGGCCGAGGAAGATCACACGGCATTGTTGGGACAGGTTTTCTAACTCGCCAACTCTGACGGCTGACGTTACTCGTTGTTCTCACGACCATTTCACATCGTCAATGTTTTTTGCTAGTTTGAAAGGCTGTTCATGTAAATATTAAAGCGTTACATATGGGCCTGTCCGTGTGGTTTTTATTCTTAAGAGCATAGTGTTGAAATATTGTACTGCATTAGACGCACAGTAGTTTGAATTTTAATATTATTGAGCTATTGAGTTTCCAGTGATCTTCCTGTAGCACCAGCTGTAATTTTTCCCCATCGGTGCATGCTCGTAAGTCCATCTCATGCAAATGAGTCACAAAGAATGAGCGTCCAAATTTTGTACGGGAATGACTTCTTGAGTTACGATTTTTGTGGCATCACCTTCGTTTTGTTATTTTCTGTATGAATTATTTTTGCTGGTTTATTTTGGTTTTCTTTTGGTTTTCTCTTACAGGGAGACTCGCCTGCCTCGTGGGGGTATCCCGACGCTAGTAAATTAGTTCTAATCAAAGTAAGTGGGCGCACGGCGCGCCGGCTGCGGTGCGCGCTTCGCTCGCCGCTCGCACCTTTCTCTCGCCAAAATTCTCACATTCGTCAAATTTTATTCTAAAGAGCCAAGATATGAGAATTTAAGACAAAATATTTAAACTTGGACAAATTTTGGTTAACAAAATGTACAATTTGAAAATTTTGGAGAGCGAAAGATGCGGTGAGAGGAGCTGTGTTGCGCTGTGTAGTGTCCAGTGCCTGGCTGTGCCACCTTAGCGCTGCCTGAGGCTGTTTGTAAACTAATTGATCAGTAAACTAACCAGTAAACTAGTAAACCCTCGCACCTCCTGGTCTAGTCTGCTCTGGAGATCCTTGAATCGATAAGTAAAATTTAGCAGCTTCTAAAAGTTAGGGTTTTCCAAGAATGTGCATTTGCTGTTCTTACTATAAAATGTTTTCTAATATTTTCTCTGTCTCTTGATAGATATTCTCTAGAACAAAGAAGTTCATAAAGGTTTATTGCACGAGAGCAATACTGGACTGAAGGTTGGGAGCTTCAAGCAAAAATTAGCCATCGCATACGAATTATGGGGATATTTACAGGACATCAATGGCTAAAATTTACGTCTTATGGTGGCGTCCCTCTGTAAGAAAATGTGAATAATTAGACATAATTACGAGATTTTTAAGTTACAGTTTGCACGTGCACCTTGTCATATTCACGTTGTCACAAGTTTAGCTAACTTCTCATTTAAATAATGCAGTAGTGTAGATACCAACTGTACTTTGTTAGTGATGCTACGCTACATTAAAGTGTTTCGTTTCAGCATAAGATTTTTTGCCTTGTCTTACATTTGCAAGTTCAATTTCCTTTGTACAGATGTAAAAATTTTGGTCCACTCACTTGCAACCTCCTTCACTGCGCACTTCAGAGAACTGACTCAATTCATGCAGAAGTGCACCTCACTTCCACCAAAACTGTTCCCGCATTTTGCCTCTTGTAGTTTTTAGGACTTCAATTTATCTGAGTTACAAGTATCAGAAAACAGTTATCAAATATCTAAAAATTTTGCGGTAGCCAAGAAATTCTTTTAAATACTTGACCACTATCAAAATAGTTTCAGTAAATTAATTATCATGTAGCGCTTCCTTTTTTAGATTTTGAACTTGTTTCAAAAAACTCAATTTATGGGTGTTTTAATGCCATTTTCGAGAAGTTATTCACATACCATCTGCGAGCTGGTAATAGCTATCATGTTAATACTAAATACAAAGCTCTTCTCCCAAAATTGTCAACATGAGAGAAAGTAATAATTTTTGATCTGAGGCAAGTTTCATTTGCGAGAATCAAATCTTCAATGCGTGTCGTGTTATTTTCTCCATTAAAAAAATACGTGAATCTCAAATGAGCCAAACTTTAGTCAAGCATCCCGCGGACTGCGACGAGAATTGGAACTGAGATTTTGCTGGTGAGCGACCCTCCAGCAGACGCGCTCCTCGCTACGAGAACTGGAGGCCAGTTCGGAGGCCAGGATTCAGAATTTCAATATCGATCAGTGGCTTCATTAGCTTCCCTCAGAAGATGAAGCTCATCATAAACTTCAGTCCCTTTTTATCATGAATTTTCTTCCCCAACAACTTTTTTGCCGCAATGGAACATACGATTAAACTTCTAGTCCTCATTATGGTAAAGTTTGTATTCACACCACAATGTTTTCCAGTTAGAACTATTACTTTTTGTTTACTAATATCATTGACGTGATTTTATATTTAAATTTAACATAAGAATCTCCCCTAGAATAAATTGTCTTTCGTCACGCTCATATTGAATGGATAATGCAATACATATTTTTGAATCGAAATTTCAGAATGTTATCTAATTTGACGTCAAAAATTAACTACTTTTTTCTCTATGAGTCCTAAAGTGTAAGAGCATGAGGGCGCCATGTAATGCTGTAACTTCTTCAACTGCCGCTCCAACACCGCACCTGATGTGCTGTTAGGGGCTATTTACTGGTTAAGAGCGCACCAGATGTGAGCTGGACAGTGACTCAGGGGCTGTTGGGCCAAAAAGATTAAGGGCAATTCTGGTTCTGTATTCCCCCGTCACGCACGCCTCATTCACCTCTCACGAAGACTCGCTGCTGGTTGTTGTCCGTCTTGTCACTCACGGCCTCGACGGGCTCGTATTTTGCAGGGAGACCCTGGACCTCCTGGGCCACCCGGACCTGTGGGGCCACCAGCCAAGGATGGCCTGCCTGGACTGGACGGTCGGGATGGGTACCCAGGAGAGCCTGGGCCAGCTGGACCTGCTGGACCCGAGGGCCCACCTGGACCCGTGGGGCCTCCAGGACCCAAAGGAGATGTGGTGAGTACTGGTAAGGCCTTTTGTTGTTCTGTTCCAAAGGAGGCATGGGGACTCACAAGCTTCATCTTATGTACTTTTGTTGTAGGCCATTTAGTCAAAATGTAATGGAAACTTTTGGTAAACTTCACTTCATTAATTCGGGCTTTTTTTCTCAAAAATGATGAAAACTTTAAGCAAAAATTAGTCTCATTTTCTTCCTAGCAAACTGTGCATAAGATTGTCAACATGATAATGCGGTTGAACTATGAGTCATTTCCGTAGAAGAGAACGTTCGCTTGGAAAATGAAAAATTGACACATTATTTGATTTCACTGTTATAAGACTATCAAAAAATATTCATCACGATCAAAGTGATGATTAATGCTACACTGCCTGCACAAGTTCTCACTATGAAGTGGTTTTCATTTGCACCAGTATTCGTTTCTCGAACAGCACCCAGCTTAAATAAGTAATTAATGTGGGGCTGATAGAAAGTATCTAATTCTGTCCGTGTGCCCGTCTGAGCGTCTGCTCAATGTCGTCAGGTCATCTAACAGGTTTGTGCTCCCGCGTTTGTGGCTTCGTCAGGTCGTAGTGTTTGTGTACTCTGTTGCTGTCCTCACCCTGTGCAACGTAGCTTTAGTTCACCCTTGCCCTTCAATGTGATTTGCATTTATGTTCTGTTGTGTTTGTGCTTCCTTGTGTACCTCCTTTATTTCATTGGGCCTTTTATTAATCAACTGTGCACCTGGAGCTAGTATGATGTAATAGTACGTGAGGGTTGTGTTTTAACATGCATTATCCTTGGAAGGCTGACATAAATGTTTTGGTTGCGGTTCGACAGCCATCGGTTCAAGCGATCTACATCACGTGCCCTGAATTTCCATGCCAGCGAGACTATGCTGCAATCCAAAGGATTTCCATCGCAGATTTCATTGCCAGTGAGAGACAAACATATTCACAAATATATTTGTCAGCACACAATATTTTCAAGCACAGAGGCCTTTCTACTCAGGTTCGTTTGCTTGAATTTTTATCTTAACTCTTTGTTATTTCGACCATTCATATTCTATTAAAATATTTGATTAACTTCACATTTAAAGGTATTATTTTTCAACTTTGAGCTCTTTCACAAAATGCCTTTCAGTTCCTTCACAAATTTTGTGTGATTTTCCATTGGATTCTCCTGTACTTAGTTTTTGTAAATCCATAAACATTTCTTCTGAACTAAACCTGATAATCCGACGGATTTGTGTTCTTACTACAAATTTAAAGTCCTATTGAAGAATAATTTCGATTTTGTTGGGGAATTCATACAAAAAAAAGCATCTTAATTGATGTGATACGCAAAGGAATCTAATCATTCACTTGGCTGTGCTCCACCAGTTAATTGAGCCCTTTCAGAAATTCATTCGTGAAAATGTTGTCGATATATGGAACTATTTTGGTGCAACTTCTTGCGACTCTTTTCATAAGAGCTTAGTTCCGTTAGGCCGATACCCTTTGTTGCATTGCTGGCCGCGTGGCGCTCTCATGCCCTGCATTGTCCTGCCTAGTTCGGCACTTGTACGCAATACGAAGGATAATTCGGTGAACAACCTACGACACATCGCACCATTTGATGAGTCGTCAAAAATAACTTCGTTAGTCTTGCGAGTAAACAAAAGTCACGCTTCTAAGCCACCCTCTGCAAATTGTGATAATTTCTTGCATTATACGTTTCTGCTTTCACCGAGGTTTCAAAAAGTATTTCACCAAATTCCCTAACTTTATTTTATTAACGAATCTTAAAACAACTTTCAAACTATTTCCAACATAAAGATAAGTAATATAAAGAATAAAGTTAGATAAAGAATAAAGTAAGATCAAGAACCTAAATAAAAGCAACGAATCTTAAAACAACTTTCAAACTAGTTCCAACATAAAGATAAGTAATATAAAGAATAAAGTAAGATCAAGAACCTAAATAAAAGCAACGAATCTTAAAACAACTTTCAAACTACTTCGAATATAAAGTTAAGTCAGAATGTCCCCCTACTCAGTGCACGAGAAGAGTAGTTCTGCATCGCTGCACATCACAAATTAAGTTCGTATTTGAACTTCAGAATGGGTTACTTGAGGGATGTTTTTTTCAGTTGAGAGCTAAATTTAATTTCTCGCCAATGGAAAATAAGTATAATTAGGTGCCATGAAAATAAGTCTATGGTAGGCTCCATGAAAATAAGTATATGGTAGTCGCCATGAAAATAAGCATATGGTAGGCGCCATGAAAATAAGTATAAGGTAGGTGCCATGAAAATAAGTATATGGTAGGCTCCGTGAAAATAAGTATATGGTAGGCGCCGTGAAAATAAGTATAAGGTAGGTGCCATGAAAATAAGTACATGGTAGGCGCCATGACAAAAACTTTCTAGAATTTGACGGAAAATGTAAGAGAAGAATTGTACCTTCAACAGTCGCAGTTGAAATTTGTGATTGTCTTTAAATTATCCTATGGAGTAAAGTTAATTTATGAACAAAATAGTCTCTAATTTTAGAAGATGATCGTATTGAAATTAAGGAGTGAAGGGTCAAATTGTAGCCATGATGTAGTGAAGTAGCCATGTTCCCAAGAGCTTTAAAGTATATTCTCTAATTGAGGTCAACATGCCAATAATTTCAACTCATCCACATTTTGGAAAAATGTTTTCCCTTCAAAGATGACATTAATGTGTTTCATGCTTTAAAGCTGTTAAGATATTCTTTCTCATCATGGTGTCCATGAGTACATTTTCCTGTTATACAAAGTTACGACACAAAAATGTTAACGTTCGGTGTTGCTTTTTGCGAAAATATAGCTCTATGTTGAATAAAACCTCGGGATTATATTGCACATGTACCCATCTCTCTGAGTGCTAAACCGGTCGCCACAAGTTTGGTGCCCGAGAACTTCCACTAACTTATTGGGCCCGTCTTTGGCCGAGAGTTGGGAGGCAGTTGAGCGTGAGCACACTCGTGGTGTCCAATTATACTCATCAAAATTAGACGTAAAAGAAATAAGTTTTCGAAGTTTTTCAAGTGGGTTAAGCAAAGTATAAGTGCACAAATTAATAGATGAGCCATCATCAGGACTAAACAACCAGTTTCCATGACTTTCCTGACTGCTGAGCATTGTGGTCATGAAGTCTGAGAGCTCTCAATCCTGATCTCCAGGCCAACAAACTTCTATTTCCCATTGACGTTGATGGCTTTGTTGGCTGTGCCAATCAGAGGAGGTTCCGGGCCCCTAACTTTTTGAACGATCGCCTGCTTCTATCGGCGTTCCATGTGCGCCTAGATTTTCTTGCGAGAACAAGTCTCTAAATGTTCTTTTAGTTTGAAAGTTTCATCACCCGCACCCATGCTGCCTCTCGTCACTTCTTCGTATTCCTATTTTAGGTGCAAGACTCGATTACCAAAATTACGGGTATCAAAAACATCTTGTTGATTATTTATTGTTTGTGAATGGGTGTTTTCCCGCTGATTATGAGTTAATATGGGGAAAATGCAGGGATCTCTGAATATGGCATTAACAAAATTCTATTTGCTTTAATTTCATACAACTTTTGACTCGAAGGCTACAACTTCTTCTCTACAGGTAGTCAGTGAAAATAAATTTCTCTTCGTTTGAATAGCAGTTTTTCTGAACTCTCGAAAGCTATAATTTTATGCCTTATTTAAAACGAATTTATGATAGTTCCTCTAAGTGAGCGCTGAACTTCTGCGTCTCCCACGCGTGCTCCACGTCCTCATCCCAGCTATAGGGACCCCTGCGAACTTGCAGCTAACATACCATATTTGACACCACACAACTACACGACCTCATCCCAGCTAGAGGATCTCAGTCAGGCCTCGTTGAGAAGTTCAGTTCAACTCGACGTTTTCCAGAACTCCTTTTTATCGCGAAACTGAGATTGCCTTGAAATCGGCTGCTGATTGATACGTTATGCAATGGCTGTAGAAATCTAACTTCAAAATTGCTCAGTGTCTTAAAAAGAAATTGAAAAAAGTAATATTAGCTGCTGCGTGACATCGAATTTCCGAATTCCAGCTACCATTCTGAAGTTATTCCAAAATTTCGCGTTCGCGTTCGTTTGTACCGCCGCCAGTTGATTTTCAAGAAATCGACTGATTAGTAACATGTTCTCATTTTTATTTTAACATTTACTCTAGAAGGTAATAATTCATCCACCACAGTTCCAATGCAATTTTACGCTAAGCAAAGAACTATAGATACTTTGCCTTTTTTTATTCTTGCGGCCGGCTTCACAAGGGAAACCTACGAATAAACCTCAGTCCCCTTCGCGTGAGAGTCGAGGCTGTAGAGTCACGTGTAGCCCACTGCTGTGCAGTGGAATTCGTGGCAGGCTTCGTTCCTCCCCTTCCTTCCACGCGGACCTGCTGAACTCGCGTCTCGCACTGGCGCCATCGTGCGCGCACGTTTGACGTTGAGTGTAACATCTGGCATCGTTTTCTGATGCATGTAACTTTTCTTCACTTGGCCGATTTTTTAGTAATTCCCTTACGATGTGCAGCGGTCGCACTGACCTATTTTATTCATTTTTTAGTAACTTTTTCTGCTAAAAATCATTAATTGTGAAGTTTGGTTTCAAATTACGGTTAGTCAAGCCTTTCAGCAGCCCACGTACGATCTAAATTAACGGGGTCCCATTGTTGAGGATTTACCATGCTAAGAAGCTAGCGATCGTTGTGAGTGAAGCACTGCCGCCACAGGGCAGCAAGGGAGAGCGCGGTCACGTCACCGTCAACTCGCAGGACTTTGCGGGGGACGTGCTGCAGGGCAACCCCGGCCCCCCTGGTGCGTGCCCCCCCCCCTCCCACAGGCCCACTCGTACTTCAGATAAGCATTACAAGCAACTCTTGCTCATAGTTCTCGGTGGAAAGATAACCGCTTTTTACGCTGATGAAGTAAAATCATCATAATTCTGGATTCATTCAGTAGAGTAAAGAAAGTGGATGCCCTCCTGAGTTTAGTTATTTTTATAATTTTCTGTTTGCTTCAAGTGTCGTACACCTTAGTTGCAGTTAATTATGAGCAGATTTTTCACCATTTGAAATGAAACAAACCTTTCTCGTTCTGTACATCCGAAAGTTGTCCTTAATTTTATTATTTGTGTAAACTGTTATAATCATGAAGCATTTGTAAGCCTAAGTTCACGTTTTATTTGAGTTTGAAATTTGCCTGCACTTGCGTGGCATGAACATGACATGAGGACGAGTGCCTCAGAGCTCCAGAGCTGAACTGAGGCGGGCCCTGGCCCACAGGTGCTGCAGGCCCGCCTGGCGAATCTGGGCCCGAGGGGCCCCCGGGGTCTGCCGGGCCCCCAGGAGAGCGAGGGCCCAGGGGCAAGATGGGCAAGAGGGTGAGTTTTCAAGTGAGGTCCCGAACGCCTTAAACTCTCCTCCAGCGCCTCGAACGTAAACCGCTCACTGCTCGACTGCTGCTAACAAAACTAAAGCAGTCCCGTGGCTCCCCCTCTCGGCTCTCTTGACCAAGTCCTAAAAATTTATAGATTTTCACGCTCGAGGTTTGAATTGACATCATAACTCTTCTAAGACTTCCACTCATAACTCGTGATGTTTTTTTAACTAGCCACTTAGTGGAACAAACAGGCAACTTTTATGCACGAACACGAGGAGAAAACATTTCCAAATCTATAACAACGACCGCAGAACGACGGCTTTCTTTAATATAACTGTTTACGTGTTTCTTTGTTTCTTAAAAAGTTTGCTTTAAAATTGAAGCTGGCTAACGTGAACGATAAATTGCATCATAGTGAACTGAAACATGACCATGATTTTCCTCATAATCTGAAACCTGACTTTTAACTTTCAAGTTATGTGGAAGAACAACGTCTAAATATCAGCCTTATCAAGCGTTTTTTAACATTCTTTAGATATACAGTCTAGAAATAGTTGGCCTGCCAGATTTGCCATAGTCATCTACCGCATCAGCTGCTCAAGTGATTGAGATGTAGCATTGGAGACTGACGTCTCAACTCGGCCTACAAAATTTAAACATTTTCCATTGAGTTCCCGCTCTACTGGCACGAGCATTTCCGTGCTGTAAAAAAGCTACTTATCTTTTCACTTAAACTTGAAAAAAATTTCGTTCAAGGGCAGCTGTACTGATTTTCAGTGATTTTATTGGTTTATCTAAGCGCGTGGAATCCAACATATGGGTTGCTTTGTATTGCACGCCGTTACTTTCTTCTACATTGCATGGCATGAGATAACCCGATGCGTCTTCGTACAGATGGTATCGTTTTACCAAGAGGAGTTAGCGAAATTTCCAGCTCTCCCGTAGCTTCCAGTGCAAGAAACTAATCAGCCTCGCATGTTTGTTCCCTCCTACTTGACATTTGAGCTCCAGCTAAGCTCCGCATGCATCCTCCGTTTGTTCCTCTGAAGACCTGAATGTTGCGTTAGTGAATGTTAACATTTTGGCGGCTGTTTCCTTATGTCTCAGCTGCTCCCGCCTGCTCAGTCAGCTCGTGTTTGTGTTGTTGTGCCTGTGCGCCCTGCAATGCCCAGGAGATTTTGCTCTACAGGTATTATTTTGAAACGATTGCTGGCAGAGATGGAATCACATGCTGGATATTTTAATATATACAGTAATGTTAACTTGTTATTTATAAACACATTCAAGTCAAAATATATATGACGTGCATTGAGAATGAGTCGTAAAACTACATCGTTATGAAACAGCTGAACACTTGAGTGTGCAGCAATAGACTGCATGAAGCCCCTATGCTGAGACGTCGCAGCAGATGTTAACAAAAACAAAAAGATGGTTTACGCGCTCATCTTTTCATAAGTGCACTAAAGAGGACTTTCATGAGGAAACAGTGCTGAATTTACGCTCGTCTTGCCTTCCCAGCACTTCACCTTTGAATCTACAACATTAGTCCCTCACGACTTCGTGGGGAATATTTGTACATAAACTGTTTTTTAATTTTTCTCTTGCCTCATGGCTCAGCGTTTCTTCGTTGTGTGCTCAGGCGCATGAATCGTTTCCGCCGAGTTACACTCAACAATATACGTGGAACATTTACTGAAGATTAACAAACGCATCATATTTGTGTCGTACCTTCACGTTGTTCAGCACGACACTAGCCGCAAAGTTCAGTTTCCATCCATATACACAATCTCACCACGGCCTTCTGTATCTCAGTTAAGTGAAGAATTTCGGCGAGCGTTTTCCTAACCAATCTTTTCCCACCATTTGTGTACCCATTTGTGCACTTGAGTGCTTGTTTTCAGATATACCTGCTTTAGACCGTGAGTATAGTAACTAATTTTGACTGTCCAAATCGTAGAGTTAACGAGGTAAGTGACTGCTTGGACAGAAATTGCGTCTCGTTTGCGGCCGTCGCCTGACTTCCACTGCATCACTTGTGTCCACTGCATCACTTGTGTCCACTGCATCACTTGTGTCCACTGCATCACTTGAGTCCACTGCATCACTTGTGTCCACTGCATCACTTGTGTCCACTGCATCACTTGTGTCCACTGCATCACTTGTGTACACTGCATCACTTGTGTAAACTGCGTCGATTTGCTGGAGGCTGTTTGGCAGAATGTATTTAGCTGTTTACTTCATGCCTGGCTAACAGAGTTACCTTCACTCCACATGTTGAACTGAGGGCATTGTTGGTATGATGTTGAACTGAGGGCATTGTTGGTATAATGTTGAACTGAGGGCATTGTTGGTATAATGTTGAACTGAGGGCATTGTTGGTATTAAGTTGACAGAAAGGTGCGTTCGTGCTCATTGAGTTGGCGCTCCGTACTTGCATCACATTCCATTGCTCTCTTTATCCTGCCTCATGTCATCCTGTGGCGCACATTGTACACACGACACTGTGTGGTGCGCATGCCACACAACACCGTGTGTTGCACATGTTACCACACACCACCATGTGGCACACACGCCCCATACCACCCTGTGGCACACACGCCACATACCACCATGTGGCACACACGCCACATACCACCATGTGGCACACACGCCACACACCACCATGTGGCACACACGCCACACACCACCATGTGGCACACACGCCACACACCACCATGTGGCACACACGCCACACACCACCATGTGGCACACACGCCACACACCACCATGTGGCACACATGCCACATACCACCATGTGGCACACAAGTAGCCACACGACACCACCTGCAGCATTGCACAACTATGCGCAGGGCCGGCGCGGCGTACACGGGCGAGTGGCCAAGCGAGGCAAGCCCGGCCTCAACGGACCCAAGGGCGAGACGGGCGAGCGGGGGCTGCCGGGGGAGAAGGGTGAGGTGACCTGTGTGTGCTGTGTGCTGTGTCCTGAGTGTTTATGGTATAATGTTGTGTTCACAATACACAATAATAAAATTTTTATTCCGTAGTTAACGCATGATATGAATCTAATTCTTCAAAGTTTAGGCATCGACCCCTAATATTTTTCTATTAATTAATTCATGGAAAAATTCGATGTTGTTTGGCTCTTCCTTATAAATTAACTGGAATTAAAATCAATTCTGTGAAGTTTAAAAATTGATTTTTCTAAATTACGTGGTGAAGTCCAGACAGTAATCTGTTTCCCATTCAGGTTTGAATTGGGATGAAATTCTTAAACGAACGTAGTGTTTTGGAGACTTAAAATGGAATCATTTTTCCAATCCAAACTACTATTTTCGATCGTACACATTCCTGCGTCGCCACATACGCTGTGGCTGCCTCTTGTGTCCGTATCGCTGGATGACGCGCCGCTCGTCGCAGGTGAGAAAGGCGCTTTTGGCTCCATCGGCCCGAAGGGAAATCAAGGCATGAGAGGCCCGCCTGGCATCGATGGCTTGCATGGCGAGGCCGGGCCCCAGGGCCCCCCTGGACTGCCCGGCATGTTGGGCCCCAAGGGAGAGAAGGGCGACTACGGCGACATCGGGCCCCCGGGCCTCATGGGGCCGCCTGGCCTCCCTGGGCCTCCGGTACGAGACAGGGCCTCAGCGCGAGGGCTCGAGTGACTCGAGCTCATCGTAGACTCGGCGATGTGCACTGCGTCCTATACTCTAAGAATTATATCCTTTGAAAAATATCATTATGTCCATTGAAAAATATCATGACATACCAAGTTCTTATTATGATCCTCTTCGATTTACTTTGTGGTATTCGAAACAATTCTTATGGTATTCCTTATCTTTATTCATGAATAATTTCTGTCATGTTTTCGTTTCGATATTTAGCGAGTTTTTCTGCCGTGCAGGGCCTTCCTGGACTGCAAGGCGACAAAGGCGACAAAGGAGACTCGGTAGGAAATCATACTCACAATAATTTTTCTTTTTCTTTGAAATAATTTGATCATGTCAGTTTTGAAATATGTGAATGATCTTAACAATGTTCTTCGAAATTTGAATATATTAAAGTTTCTATTCTTAACGCATACTGTCATATATCGAATAAGAAAATGGAGACTTCGAATTCATAGCAAACATTGGGTTCATAATTTTTTCAATTATGCATGAATTTACCACAAGCTATTCACAAATTTAGATCCCGGTGTTGTAAATTACTTTTCCAAGATGAATGTGTGACATCTCTGAACAAAAAGTACAAAATGTAATATGACCCTTACCAAAACTGGCTAAATTATTCACAAGTTTTCTCAATTGTGGGACACACACAACTTGTCTCAAGTGCAACTCCTGGAGACCTTGTGTGACGCTGTGTGTAGCTGCGAGCGTTAGTTCTGAGTGCCTCGGCACGTTGCTGCTACGTCTCTGCCAGACGTGATCCACAGCAGTTAGCATATGAAGGAATGTCTCTTCTTGCAACAAGTCTCTATATTTCGCCGTAGATGCCAATGCTAATCGGGGTGTGGTCACAGGCCCTATTGAATATAAGGAGCACTCAACCGCCACGATTGTGATATCTAGCTGTATATTCTACAGGAATCTTAATGGTTATGAAAGTTGTGTCTGTAAATTCAATGTATTGTTTAAATTATGGTGTTATTCGTTAATGCGATCTACTGAGGTTTTTACTCTAATAAACTTGTGCTGTTTTTTCATGTTCCTAACGTTTGTGATTTGAAATTGTAAATCGAGTGCAAATTCTCCAAAAAGTGCGGCCAATAAAATAAGCGTAACTGACTCCTAAGAAACGCTAATGTGATAATAGTTGAATTATTCAGACAATACTGGCAATTTTGCTCCCTCATCCCTCCCTCTGCCACAAGGACGCCCCCATCGCTCGGTCTGTGGCCGCTCGGCCCACCAGAGGGCGCTTTGTAAGTCTCCACACCCGGCCCCCCTTGTCTAAACTCGCGTCCGTAGCAGCTGTCTCACCTGAGCGTTCTTGCAAACTTTTCTTTTCCATTCCCTGAAAATTCGCGCATTTTGATCAAATTAAATTTCCATCCCCTCGAACTTGAACAGCGTTTCCATTCTGATTCATGCGCCAAAATGAAGTCAGTGAAGATGCAGCTTTCCAGCTTCCAATCTTCTGCTTGTTCTAAATTCTTCTCTCTTGAGTTTCAATTCAAATGAAGCGAGTTTCTTTGATGTTTCTTTAAACTCAGGCTCCAATTCATTTCTAAATAAAGCTTCGACTGGAAGTCCCTTAAAATCTTTCATTTTTACACGGGTTCTCCCACAACTTTCTAGTCAAGTGCTCGGTAAACTTAAGGACGCTCTCCCCGTATTTCTCTGTTGTTTTTCTTTTTCTGTAGCGTGAAAACGTGGATGTTGTGACTGCATGTTGACATAATATTTTATTTTCTTGGGGTTCTCCTCCACCTCCGCGGCGGCTCCTTCCCTCTTACAGAAATTGAAAAAAATTCGCAGAAGACAGGTACGTCCAAAGCTAGTCTACTCAGAGAACTTGTGCTACAAAACTAGTCTATTCAGTGAGCTTGTGCTACAATACTAGCCTACTTAGTGAATTTTTAATACAATGCTAGCTTACTCAGAGAACTTGTACTCCAATACTAGTCTATTCAGTGAACTTGTGTAACATGCTCAGGGAAAGTAACGCCCATTTCTGTAGGAATCTATTAACTCTCGCTAGCGTTTATGATGAAGTTCATTCAAATGAAATATAATTCTAATGAGTTTAGCTCCCTTGATCTTATGTGCAATACGCAGAGTTGTAATACAGTGCAACTTCACTGAATTAGAAGATACTGATCAAATATCCTTGTTTAATTACAGGGCACTGCAAATTCGTGGCAAGTGGAGGAAGTGGTGAGTTGGAATAAAATATTTCAGTTTAGATACTCTTGATTCCCTGTATTGATGAATTCGATTGACAAGAAATTATACGCTCTAACGTTCATGTCAATTGTTATGAAATTAGTCCCAGGATTCATTTCTGATCCGTATTACTTTAATGCATATTCGCATTTTTGTTGGATACAACCAAATTTTGTCTGTGCAAATTTTGAGTCTTTGGACTTTTACCAACTCGCAGTGCAACATTAAGCCAGGATTCTTAAATCTTTCATCCATAAGCATTCTTTCGCGAACCATAACCAAGAAAAAGATAAAGCATTAAATTGCTTATAGTAGGAAGCTTGCAACAAATTCGAGACTCCTGGAAATGAAGTGCGGTGTGTGTGTGACGCTGTGCTGAGCAGGTCTCCGGCCCCCCGGGTCCCCCCGGCGTGCCGGGACTGCCCGGCCTGCAGGGGCCCCCTGGCATCAAGGGCGACCGCGGCCTCGACGGCCTCAAGGGCGAGATGGTGAGTGCCCCTCGCAGCCGCTCTTCCGCTGCACCAACGTCTTCTCTAATGTCTCTGCATTTCATGCGTTGGGTTCCTTCACACCACGCACACCAGTAACAATACGGTGCAGATGAGCATCATTGCTCGTGTTCTACCTGCAGTATTCGCAGCTCAAGTCTGTCGAAGCATTTTGCAATGAATGCCTCAATCTAGTCCTGGCTTTATAACTTGCCTGCAAAACGAAATTTGATAATAAATGTTTAGAGGAAGGCAATAAGAAACATCCTGTTTCTGAAAATTTGAATGAAATCTAGAACTTGAGCACAATGTTTATGCTCATCTTCTGCAAGTAGTTTGTGAAAACAGAAAAAAAAGAAAATTAAAATGGTAATGGACCAATGAATGCTTTACGGCTATTATTGGAAAACAGAGAAAGAAAAGACCAGAGTACGATATTGTGTTAATCTAAAATCTCAATGACGTAGAACTATTTTGATCACTGAGCTTCGATCACTAGTTTGATAACGAATGAAAATGTTTTTCATTAATTTTGTATCTGTTGCAGATGATGATGATGCTATAACTTTGAAATTATTCACAAGTGTAGGAGGCTAATTATTGTATGTTTATGAATACTCTTATGAGGTTTTGAACCTAGAGGGCTACACGTGCGTGATGATGTTCCCTCACGCTCTGCAATGCGTGTCTGCAGCTGACGTTTTGTCTGCCACAATCGGTGGGATCGCAACACGAATGGCAATACCTTCCCTCACGTTACTGCCATGGCCTCGGCTGGAGCAAAGCAATGCAGACATTAGCGAGACTTTCCCAAGTGTTCCTCTTTTATCTTATCATTGTCACTTTCTGCTTACTTGAACCATCAAATCGCTTTCTCATGAACACTATAGGAAATCAAATGCATTCAGCTTACATTAGTAACGCACGCTTGGTCCAGCAAACCTCGTTTATGGCCGGGATTGTGTGCTGCGCTGTAGGACAGCCTGGCATCAGCTCGCAATTCACGCGGTCCTGAGCCAGGGAACTAAGTGAGCGAAGGAATAATTAACGGAGTATGAGTCAAATTTAGCTACCTACACATATTCCTCTAATACTTTTCTCGTTATTATGAATTTATTTCGTTTGTTAGCCTATTTTCCAACTATTATTTTCTTCCCTTCTTAAATCCAGCATAGATAATGAAAATGTATTAAAACTAAAAGGACTTTGAACATACGTGTAGATAGCCAAGAATCCATTGTTAATTTTAGTGCTAGCAATATCCTTTTGTTGGACTGCATCCATTAACTGACGAATGAAACACACATACTCAAAAGTGTTGCTCGCATTGCAAAGGCAAATTATTTATATTTTCTTCTGAATCTGAACAAGCATAATAAAGAATGAAACTCTGGAACGGAGGTAAGATCTTCAGTCATCACCGTTCAAAGTCTTGACTTTTTTCCCTCATTCCAATCATGCGCAAAATTACTTAAGAATTTCTCGCTGTGTTTTGTTGAATGAGCAAAATATTCATAACATTGAGATATTGAGCCACGAGCCAGAGTTTCTCGCTGTGTTTTGTTGAATGAGCAAAATATTCATAACATTGAGATATTGAGCCACGAGCCAGAGTTTTTCGCTGTGTTTTGTTGAATGAGCAAAATATTCGGAACATTGAGCTATTGAGCCATGAGCCAAAGGTCACACCTGCCTTGCGATGTGCAGGGCGTGCACGGAGAGAAGGGCGACCCCGGCCCCATGGGGCTACCTGGCCCCATGGGGCTCCGAGGGGAGGCGGGCCGGCCTGGGGAGCCTGGCAAACCTGGCACTGAGGTGAGCTGGGGTGTGGGGAGGTGGGGACTGGTGGTGAGGGGTGCTGG
>JACJUY010011690.1:0-20627 GCA_014220935.1 Platorchestia sp. MABIK | reverse complement strand
ATGGGCTCTCAGAATGTCCCAGTTTGACTATGTTTTCAACTACTCGAAAGGAAAATGTAAAGTAAATAGCGATTGTCTTAGTAGGCTTCCTCTACCCACAATGGTAACAGAACTAGAACCGTACGAAATGATCTCTGCAGTGAACTCTCTCGAGAAAACTCCAGTTACGTGTGAAAATATAAAAACTCACACTGATGCGGATAGTGAACTATGTCAACTCAAACAAAACATAAAGTTTGGCATGCCTCCTAAACCTAATCCTAACTTGTCTAAATTTAAGAACCTGCTGCCTCAAATGACCATCATGAAAGGTTGTATACTTTATAGAGAAAGGGTTTTAATTCCCATGTCATTACGGAGTTTAGTTCTTGAAACATTTCATGATGGACATCCTGGCATTTGTGGCATGAAGTCGTTGGCCAGATCAGTTATTTGGTTTCCCGGAATGGACAAAACTATTGAAGACATTGTAAAAAGTTGCCCTCAATGTCAATTACATCGAGCAAAACCTAAGTCTAAATATGTAGAATGGCCCACTCCTTCTCGTCCTTTTGAACGTATTCATGTTGATCATTTTTTCTACGAGAATGAAATTGTTTTCATTGCTGTAGATGCATTGTCGAAATATATGGAATGAAAAGTTGTACCATCTACGAGTGTATCAGATACTGTCGATGCTTTGAAAATGATTTTCAGCAGAAACGGGTAGTGTGATGTGCTCGTAAGTGACAATGCTTCTAACTTATCATCTCAAGACTTTAAAGATTTTCTAATTTCCAACGGCATTGAGCACCTCACACCTCCGCCGTACTCTCCAGCAAGCAATGGTCAAGCTGAGAGGGGGGTAAGAGTCATTAAAGAACTGTTGAAAAAACTCTCGTCTTCCGAATCGTTCAAATCACGTCTTGCAAAAGCGTTATTTCAATCACATTGCATTCCTCATAGTGTCACAGAAATTGCGCCCTCTGTTGCGCTGAACAATCGTAAATTTGTTACTTCTAGAGATAGAGTTCATCCTAAATACTCTGTGTCCAGGTCTAAGCCTACGTATGTAACTGAATTTGATGTCGGTGATCATGTTCTTGCTCTGAATTTGAGAGATGGTCCCAAGTGGCTGAATGGAATTATTGTTGGTCAAGTTGCTGTTAATATCTTTCATGTTCAAATCTTAGCATTAAATTTAATCTGGAAGAGACATTCAAATCAGCTGCTTCATTCTTCTAGTAATTTGGGATCTTTCAGTAGCAAGGCGGCTGAGCCTTCTACTTTGCAGCCTGTTAGCAGTTCATCTGTATAAAATGAACCGCGTAGATCAGGTAGAATACCTAAACCTGTGATGCGAATGGGTTGTTGAGTTATGCCTTCCGTTTTTCATATATTCATCTAAAGGGAGGGAAATTGTTATATCTCGCAGTGAGCCTTGTAAGGCAGGCGCCGCCGGATGTCAATGTTGCACTTGGATTTCGCATGTCTTGGAGCCGGAAGAGACATAAACGGCCGGAACTCTGACGCAAGTCCTTTATGGTGTCTTGCCTTTGCAAAGTTTACGAGCCCTGGAAAGTCTTCGTTTGACTTCTGGGCACTAGTTATAAGGAAAATCTGTCACCGATGTAATTAGTACATTATTAGGAGCGTTGCTGTGCGTATACTTATCCTTCACCCGAGTTTGCGGCTTAGGGAACTGAAGTGAAGTTAAAGCTTCTGTTACAATACCTCAAGTTGTGTCGATAGTAAGACACTACAGTGTGTTACTGCGTGAAAACTTGTTCATTAAATAAATTTTTCCTTTGCTCTCCACAGGCTATTTGAAGAACTGTGTGCTGTATGGCGGGTTTCGAATCATTAAAGTTTCATTCTACCTTGCATTTATTCATTTATGTGCTGGTAATGATATTCTCTTAATGGATTTGTTTGGGCCTATTGCGCATTAGATTACTTTGATGTTAGTTTTATACCGTAGAATGATGATACACCAAAATGTAAATGACAAGGGAAAGATGGAGATGAGTAGACGGGATGAGAAGTAATTACAATCTCAAAGAAATCCATGGGGAAACAACTTTACCATGTCCTGAAAATAATAGTGAACGGTTGTTCCAGCAACTCAAGATCTAGCATGACGGCTGACGATGGCAGCAGAGTCCGGCAACCAGCAGAGACCCATGCACAGACCTCTATGGCTACACAAAGGCGGCTCTGTACCCTACGGTACCAGCTGTTTCGGCAACGGCACGGCAACACTCTACGCTTGTACTACAGCCTTGTGGTTAAAGGCCTACTCCTCATCTGTGTTCGCGCATACTACGACTAGACAAGACGCAATCTCCGTGCGACTGAGCCCCAGTTTGAAGGAGGGTGCGCCTGCTCGGCAAGGAAAAAAAGGCTTCCCCGTACGTTTCTTCTCGTCCAACATGGATTCGACGATGACGAAAGAAAAGTAAGAAGACACCGAGGGACACTAATATGTTCACGATAATTACGCGCAGGAGGACGATTGATGACTAATCGAGTGAACACTCGGGATTTATATTATTAGGGGTCTTAACCCCTGGGTATCCCGGATCGGCCTCCAGGAAACTTCAATAGTCACGAGAGAAGATCTTCGATGGTGAACAGGAACGGACGTCCCGACGTCAACTGGGTGCTACCGTATATTGAGGATCTTCGATTCAGAGGGCGTCAGAAGCACGAATCTCGTCGGCTGTCTAAATTCTCCCCTGCAATGAAGAACGAGATTTAGATGCGAAACTTCAGTAAACGGATACTTCATCTTCACATCCAGGAGGATGCTGAAAACATACGGGAAGGAGGGATGTTATGACTTTGCTACGAAACAGCCAAAGTCATTCCGCCGAGGGAAGGAGAGCTGAGGAATGTAGCACCGACCTATGTTGGGCTCGACATTCCTCAGCTCTCCTTCCCTCGNATGACTTTGGCTGTTTCGTAGCAAAGTCATAACACCTTTATTTAGCTTTGATTAAATATTTATGAAAATTGAGTTTGCGACTACTGGTCGGTCAGCAGCATTATGAGAATTACTTCCGTATACCACCGGTGGCGCAAGTCGCAGTCAAAGTGTAAGTTCATTCATTTGCTGTATTGATATAGTTAGGTTCAAGTCTAAAAAACATATTAAATGGTTTGATAATTGAAAGTCGAATAAAGTATTGCCTATTTTTCTACCCGCTAATTATGATTGAAAATTAAAATGAATGCACATTAAGTTACCTGACTTCATAGAGTCAATCTTCTTTTTTTTGTCACTTTTGTGGCAGGTAGTAATGTTTTTCTTTTTTTTTGATGGCTTTGATGGTTACATCATATTCAGCTACTGTTTAAACATATAAACCTATGGTTTATCCTTTTTAAATTTCTGAACATTTTTTTTCATAAAATACTACCTGATAAGCATTCAATTATAATGGAAATGTGATAACATTTAAAAGTGAAACGTATCACAAATGTAAGGTAAATGGTGAGATTCCGCTGTTTCATTTTGTACAGAAATTACAACTAATCATGTGCCTAAAATCATACTTCATTGTTTCTTTAACACTTAATAGCATTCCGTTTAATAGGACATCTATTAACACTTTGACTGCGACGTGCGCCACCGGTGGTACACGGAGGTAATTTTCATAATGCTGCTGACCGACCAGTAGTCGCAAACTCATTTTTCACAAATATTTAATCAAAGCAAAATGAAGGCACGGTCCAGTTTATGTTTGGTATTTTCAAAATAATTTACTACAATTGACGTAAAATTTGAGTTTGGTGTTGAACTTAATATTTAGTTGCCACAGTCAAAGCGTTAATCAAGTAATTTACTGTTTCTTTAGTTTATTTCTGTGCGGTATATAAACACGAATTATTACATTGATATGCAAATATAAGCTGTAAAAAGATGTTAACATTTTATTAGAATATTGTGATGTTTTCAATAGTGCATTTCATATTGATTCTCACAAATTCAAGATTATTTTGATAGTTGGTAATAATACATAAAAATAATTATGTTGAATCATTAGTTGCCTGACCCTTCCATCTCATCCGTTTTTAGAGAATTAAGGCAATAAATAATGCAAGGACATTCGAAAGAGTAAAACAGGATCTAAGTTTTGTATACGTTCTTTATGCTTTTCATTTAATGATGAAATGAAGAAGTCACATGCCACAGTACCTTCGAGCTATAACCTACCTCGGCAATTCGCAACGCCATACAGGTTGTCTCGTCTAAGGGTGCGTGCACACTACAAGCGGAGCGGAGCGGCACGGCGCGGAGCGGAGCGTGTGCTCACATGTAAGCTGAGCAGAGCGACGTCCACAGTAATCAGTCGCGATTGAGGTTTTCGCGAATTCGGTCCTATAGCTCGACGGCAAGAAACAGAAACGGAAATACTGGGTCAATCCCATCAATATGAGGAGAGATCGTAAGGGTGAATACCACTATTTCTTCGAAGCACTGAGGAGAGATGAATCGCAATTCTTCGAGTATTTACGGATTATTGAGAAAACATGTAAACAAAAGAAGTTCAAGCAAAATTAAAGTCTTTACACAAAGGCTGTATTACTTTATAGGATGACAGGTTTTCGTAGGCCAATAAAAATAAAGGAGCTTCTTGTTTTGACTTTAGGGTGAGTGCAGGTAAAATAATTCCATTCAGAAATTCAGGGTTGTGCCAGAGAAAGCTAAGTGAAAAATACTGACAATACTGACTTGTCCTAACCGAAAAATTCTCAAAATACTGAAATGTTTTCCGTTAGTATTGGGAAAAATCACCTATACTCATAATATTTTGCAGCTTATTGTGTGTCAGACACTCATTGAGGCCTCCTAATCACCATACGGCCACCTTTTCCTCCCATTTTAAACTTTAATAAAAAATCGCACGTTATTATTCCTTCAGCAAGATAATAAAATAAAATACACAGCATAACAAAATAAAAATAAACTACATAACAAGGAAAATGAAAAACAATTCCTTCAATTGAATCAATAATAAATTAACAAATAAGAAAAAGGCGAAGAAAAAAGAAATAAATGCTTAATGAACCCAAATGGGCAGAACTAAACAAAAATATTACATGCTATACCATCAGTTAACTTTTATATGATTAGTTGTACAAATTATTAGTTATATTTTTCTTTTTTATATCAAACGACAATTCTACCCCTGTAAGATATGACGATCCAAAGGCGGAGCCAACGAGAAACTCTCGCCGCGAGCGTCAAAAAATCCCAACGAATTTCCCGAGCTCGCCGCTCCGCTGCTGCTCTGCGCTGCTCCGCTCCTCTTGTGGTGTGAAAAGCCGAGCGTTTTTGCATTGGAACGTGTACAAGCATTATTGCCGCTCCGCTCCGCGCCGCTCTGCTCCTCTCTGCTCCGCTCGCTCCGCTCGTAGTGTGAGCGCACCCTAATAGCACACCCACAAGTTGCGTCATTTCAGTTGCCGAAGTTGAGGCAAAGTGTTGCCCTGTGTAATAGGGCCTTTACTCTACGACAATCAGTCGAGTACTGCTCCGTCACTATGACTTGCACGAGGTTTCTGAACTAGCGCGAAAACCATAACTCGCCCAGAAACTGCAGTCCGTTGCTTCCAGAGGCACCCGTCGCTGTTTCTTAGAGCAATAACTATTGTTACCCCGTGTAATAGGGCCTTTTTAATAATAACAAGCACGCCCATAACACAGGCTGCCATCGTGGAGGCGTTCACCGCCCTAGACAATGACATAGTTGCCGAAGCGTGTGACTCATCTACCACCCGCCTTGAGATGCTCGTCGTCGCCGGCAGCGGTTACATTGAAAAATAATGTAGTGCGTAATCTAACTGTTGCTAAACATAGTGTCAGGTCTTTGCATAAAATTAATTTTATGTTATTGCTTATTTCGTTATCTTTTCGTCATATATCGGATTTTGCTGCGACACCCTGTATATGTAGATTAAATATATATATATATATATAAATTACACACATATGTATTAATACATTTATGTATATACATATATTTCAATTTATACAATATCTGCAGGGTGACCGAAACTGTGCTGAACAAACTTTAACCTAAGGTTGGGACTGTTCAGTTAAACACTCGTCAATTTTTAATGAAACATTTTCGACCTCACGGCTTTCGAGTAAAAAGTGTTCATTTCAACAGTCCCAACCTAATGTTGAAGTTTGTTCAACAAAATACCCGTCACCGTGATTACGCAATACTATCTAGAGAACTAGCTATAGTGACGTCATACAAAGTATTATAATGCGATTTATGACTTTGTTTATCAGTCTGAATGTTAGCTTTAATTGTCTTTGTCTTTGTAGAACACTAACACAACGTAATTGTTATGTAGAAAACTAAATACTTTAGAATACTTCAGGTAAATAATATTATTCTTTACGTGAAGAGAGTACTCATGTCTTGACTACGTACAAAAATTCATTGAATAAGAGAATAATGTCGGAAATACATAGAATAAACATCACCTTCTAATATTTCCTGAAGTTTGCATGTATCAAAAACTTTGAGAAATACCTACATTAGATTTCATAATTCCCTGTTTCGTTTGCATCATGCATTTGTTTGTTTATTTCCGGCAAATGCATATGTATTTGTGCATGCTCGTACATATACAAACACATGAACACACATATTGCTTAGTGGCATTCGCCTGCAGTTTTCTTTCACTTTACTCGTATTTTTAATTCGCCAATTTGGTACCCTAGTCGTAGTTGCAGTATTCTAACGCTTGTAGCAATTGCCGTGTTTAAGTCTTAGAGTAGTTATTATGTCCAAGTCGCATTCACAGTGGGCTAGTTTTAGATTCAATTTCCGTTGTGTATTTCAGTCCAAAGAAAGTTTCCATGTTGTGGTTCCAGTCGCATTTGATGTTTCTGATTTTGTAGTTGCAGCGTTCTAGTCATAACCGACGTAGCATTTGCAGCGTCTTGATGTAGTCGATGTTGAAGTTGCAGTGCCCTACTCATTTTACATATATAATTGTCGCATTTACAGTGTCCTGTTCACACAACAGTCGATTTTTCAAGACGGAATTTTTCTACTAACCGTTTTACTGCTAATTGCAACTGCAGTCCTAACCTCTTCGTCTAGTCGCATTATGCCTGACAGTATTTGGAAAAATGAAACAATGATGTGTGAAATTCTATTTCGCTCTTTCTTCAATAACAATTTTTTAATGAAACTGTCGGAAAGGGTCTAAGAGGTCTCGATATTTTTTTCGCGAAAGTTTATCTATAAGTTCATGAGAAAGAGATTAAATTTATTTCTAATAATGTTGTACTCGTCAATGATAAATGACTTAGTGTTCTTTTTCTTCATTTCATTTTGGCTTTCTCCTTGTGTCTCTTCTCCCAAAAAAACTGCATCTCATCTTTCCAACTCGCCAAACGGTGGACAGGAAAAAAAGTTATTTTAAGGGCTGCTCTGCACCCAGCTGAGTGTAGCCTCCATTTCTGCATTGTCATGGCAGAGCACGGCTCCACGTAGAATCCTTCGTATTCGCGTCAGTGCATTTCACGACCGGCATGCGGCTCGTGCTCTTGCCTGGCTCCTGCTCCTGTAAGCATCTTTGTGCTCCTGCTTGCACAAAGATGCTCCCAAGGGCTGCGCGACTTCGTCACGGTGTGTTGAAAATTTGGCATTTCTGCGCCGGTCAACAGCCGGGAAGGCGCTGCCAGCCACTCAAAAGTGGCGGTAATGGACGCACCGTGACAAAATATTTGCGGCAGTTTTTGAATAGGAATTGATTCTTCCGCATTTGTCTTATGCCGAGTACCAATACCATCAGAGCATTATAATTCTCCGTAATTTATGAGCATGTAGTTTCAACGAAAAATAAAGTCGAATACAAAGTATAAATGATAATCATAGGCGTGAGTAATGTAACTCGTAATGTAACTTCATAACCGTAAGTAATGTAACTTGCGAGAAATCATTTTACGATGTATCGAAATATTGTTATCTATAAAGACAACACGGTTACAAAGAGTGTCTACATATAATCAAGGCCAGTAACTGTGATCAAAATTTCTCGAGTACGGAGTCGATAATGTACTGATGTTGCAGTGTGTTTATGTAGTGATATTTATTTAATAATTTCATACTCCAATATGCTGAGAAAGAGCCAATTAACCTCTACGGTTAATCACTGTTGTTCCATTCAATTACACCATTATCGCTCGAACATGCAGACTGTCTTAACATACAACAATTTCAGAGGGTGCAATCATATACTCCAACAAGCATCACAGTCTAAATTGAACTCTATGCACAGATTACAGAATGACTGTAGCGGAAAATCGTCTTAAGATTTATGCTCGTAGACACGATGCACAAATTGTGGCTGTACTGAATCTGAGGAAAAACTACATAAGGAGCTCATCAGAAACATCATTATAATAACGCTGGAAAAATCATTTCGAGAACATTGATTTCGTTTGTAAAAGAAAGTTGCTTAAGTAAAAGTTTACTGCCACCGTAAAAAATGACGAGTGAGTGAAGATACAATTCGTAAATGGAACATGTTTGTAGCTATAGTAGATCAGTTTGTATGTAGTTTCGTTAAAAAAGCTGTGTTTTAATCTGAAACATTTCTACGAAGGAATTATTTTTCAATTCATAGCATCAAAAAGCAATTCCAATGCATTGGCTTCACGATCAGATTCTCTCACGTATCTTATTTTCTACTATTTACGCCATTGATCAACACCAGTAGATCAGGTACCGCAAAACGTCTTTCACGTCGGTTGTTTTTACTTGCATTTTTTATTAACTTTACTTTAAATTCCAATTGTTAACATGGACAAATTTGAAACTATAAACATTATTTGTAATTTTTGTGACAGCGCTTTCGAAAGTGAGAACTTTAAGTTAAGGATTATTGAAGAACTTGAGGAATTTCTGTGAACGGATGACTCATACGTCTTTCATTGTTTTTGGAAATCGATACCAAGAAAACAATGCAGTGTAAAGAGTTAAGGACAATGTTAAATGACAGACGAAATTTAAAAAAATCGGACTGTTGTATCTAACCTATAAACACTTATGTCATTTTGTTCATATAAAACGCATATTTTATCATTTGAAATTGGAGGGCAAATATGCAGAGTGGCCTAACCCACAAATATAGGGTCAAAACTGGCAGAGTGGGCTAAGCGATCATTTCACCTCCAAGCGGCGTAGATGTCTTTCAGCGAGAGTGGCCTAACCAGCAGCGCGTATATATATCTTGTCCTGCTGCACCGCGCCATGCGTTATCGGGCAGAGTGGCCTAAACAGCAGATTAATGCTTTCTCTATTAAATTTTTTGAGTATTTTAATGATGGTCTTTGATTCAACGTAAATTGAATATACAGAGTGTTTCCGAAGAAGTACAAAATTACACACGTAGTAAAAGATGGCCAAATAAACCCTTTGTTTTTTATTAAATTTTCCAAAAGAAATCATGTTTGTGAGATAATAACTGTTTATTATGTTAACGGATTAGTTAAATTGAATGACACAAATACTAGCGATATTTATATTGAATTTACTTTACGAAATCATTCGAAATGAGTTCCATAAATGCACTTCTTACATCCTTTCAGTCTTAGGGACTACCGGATATTAGGAAATACGTCTGGCATTTCAGAAATCTCACCAGCAGATACTGCAATTCTCATCACGAGATCTTCCTAAGATCTAATGGGTACCTATGTGGGATCAACAAGGCTCTTCTAGTGTCGTCGCTAAAACTAATTTACCATTTGTCCCTAGAACTGAATTTTATTATTCTAAACTCTCATAAAATAGAAGGGCTTGAAACGTAAATTCAAAATAAACATTGCGAGTAATTGTGTCATTAAATTTCATATATGAAAATAATAAACAGCTTATATTTCAAAAGCCGAAATTTTTGCTGGCAAATTTCATAGAAGAAAAAGTGCTTACTTTGCCATTTTCTACTTGGTGTGCAATTTTGTACCTCTTGTTCTGGAACACCCTCTATTGCACTAACTAATCAACTCTTATGGCGTATAGTGCATGCAGGTGTTTAATAATATAAGAGAACAACTTTTAATTCAAGTGTTAAACAAATTGAAACGACAGTGAGGCGTATGCGTAAGCAAAGAAAAGGCAAATAATTGGATTGGTTAGAGATCTACAATATTTCCATGTACAGAATAGTGAACGCAATCGTATATTTTGCTTCTAGTGACACGTTACGTAAGGATTAGAGTGATAAAGCTTTTATTTCTTAGTTTTAGTTTGAGAAATCCCAATACTGCAATCCACCATTATCTACACTGAAAACAAGCAAAATGATTATAAAATGTTTTCAGTGGATTTTGACACGTTTAGTGGTCTCACAGTCTAAATAATTTTTTACTCCTCTATTTGTAACATAAATTAAATCATTTCTCAGGGAAGGATGATAAAAGAAAACAAAAAGTAAATCATGGATTAGTATTTAATCATAATCTCCATCAAACACAAAATTTAACACTCATAAGTTATCATCCTGGTATAAGCATTAACTGTGCGTAATTGGAGAAAAAATCTGTGTAGGCAGTCGAAAGAAAACAATAGATACAAAAGAGAAGAGCACATTTGCGACGAGCACAATAAATAGTGTGCTTAATTTTGAATTAGGCTAGGTTGAATATGTTCATCATGGGTCTATAAGTCTCGATGCAAGCGTTTCAACACTAATTCAACGATTGCTCTTCTCAGATGGACGCGATCTTCAGATGGGCGTGATATTCAATTCATTCTAACCTAATATAAAAACTACTTCCTGCGTGCATAATGAAATGTGCAATGGACATGAAAGTAGATTTAATTATATTTCAACATTGACTTGAGCAACTTTGTGTTGCAGCTACACCTTAGTTTCTTCATCCGGAACACACTCAGAATTGGATTTCTTTTTTCTGATTTCATGGGGCAGATTGGAGAAAAAGCCCACAAGATGGGATGGTATATAGGCAGTTAAGTCTTGCAGGTTTTTGAATTTTTCAAATGAAAGCTTCATTAATTCTTTATAAAGATGCTCCAGGAGGACAATTTGAAGTTCAGATAGCTTGTTGCGTTTGCTGAAGTCATGTAGTAAGAAGTTCCTTGTGGTGATCGCTTGAAAACTTGAACTGTCTCAAGCACTCGTTTTTCTGGGAAACTTTCAGCCATTTCAGTTTCAACCAGTTAATTTGTTTCCTTTTATGTCGACCGTCCAAAACGTGAAGTATGACTGAGGCTTGGGACATCGATAAACTTGTCCTTCATGTGATTACTCATACAGATAAACATGAAAGAAGCGACAATGTTTTTATTGCGGTTTTGTACGCCACAACAGTCTTAAAATGTGTGAATCTTGTCGTAATTATGAAGATTATTTTTCTGTATGAAAGTTAAACCAGATGAAACGATCTCACAACTTCCTCGCTTCCCTTCGATCTCTTGCTAGACAAAAATGTGACCCATATCATGTCATGTATGTATTTTTTCCGAGGTTGTACAACCACATTTGCCTTGTATAAAAAGCAACAGAAATGTTGAGGTAAGGAATCGGCTGAGTTTCCTCCTGGTCAAACGCAATGCACAGTAGGCAGGAACTAGGCTGGTAAGATTCCTCTTCTGTTTCCTTTGGTTCCTTGCTCGCAAGTTTAACACGTGTAATCTGCTCCTTGTGAACTTTTTTTTAGCTACGTCTTCTCTCTTCAACACCTAGATTTGCTTCATTTGTCATCTTGAACTCATCTCATCTAGCACACGTTTTTTTCTTTGGCAACTGTATTCCTACGTTGCATTTTTTGAGTTCTGTCATGAAAACGAATAAGTTGACGGGATGATCAGAATTTCTTTCCGTGTACAACGAATGCATTTTTGGGTAGGTAAGAGCAGGCATGAAATATAATTTAGGACTATCACTGGAGCAGGATTTGTACTTTGGGAAATTATTAAGAATTGTTGACACTTTTTCTTCATCTCAGGTAAATATTTTTTAGCAGGCCCATGCTTGCCTCCTTGATCTAGCAAAGCAATTCCTGCTTTCACTTTCTTATTGATTACATAAGTTACACGCTATGTTGAGATTCCCAGTGTAGAACAAAACACTACCTTGCACGTTCTGACCACGTATTGACGAATCTCATTTGCCTGGTATCTCCATTGCTGAATACTCTCCCTTGCTAATTTTTTTATGATTCAAGACATCACACATGAGTTTGGAATGTATGCGTGGGTATTATGATTTGATCACCTAAACGCTGGGATTTGCAAACATGCTTATTTGTATATGTGTGTACGAATATGGGTGTATGTGCGCATATGGGTGTGCATATGTGCACAGACACCTGTGTGTACTGGATTAGCAACTGGTATATAAACTATGAATACCAGCCTTTTCTCTCACTCTCAACTTCTAACGCTACCCAACACATCATTTCATTCTATTATTGCAAAGTAATCCAAAGCTTAAATGTCTCGTACATGTAAAATGTGGTACCTATGTATGTTTATCAATTGCAGTCATTTTGCGCTTTATTTCAAAGATGATACGATTTTTTTTCTAACATAAGGACACTCATGTTTGGTTTCTTATTCAAATCCAAAAATGGTCTTGCTAGTGTAGTGCAATTATCATATCATCTCTTACGCTCTAGAGTGTATGATAAAACCCGTACCTAGGCCTCAGACATTCTGGAAATATTTCTGTACTTGGGTACCATTGTAGGACAATCGTTTTCATGTTTCTGACTCAGATGGACTGTTTTGTGCCACTATTTCAAGTACGGAAATTTCATATTATTCAGGCCGTAATAAAAAGTATTTTCTCGGCGTTTCTCGATTGGAATGCTAGTTTATACTGACTAGTTTACGCTGATATTTGGCAACATGCTTACTTGTGTATGTGTGTACGTGTGCACGCTATGCGTGCGTTGATGGGTGAATGTGTCACTACGTAATACTTCATTTCACTTCATTATTATAAAGTATTTATAAAAAACATACATGTATATGTTGCGCGATCACCCACACATGATAAATCAGACGCTTATGACCCAATAATCTTTTCGATACAATATTCCATTAAACATCGTTACAATATTTCATTAGAAATTGTAAGCAGCAACACATACTGAAAAGTTGTCACGAATTTCCTTTGCTCGTTATTCTATATTTCAGAACATCGCACAGCATTTTAAGGAACGCGTATGTATTGTGATTTCCTCGATGCATAGAAATGCATTTGTGTACGTTTACGTGTTAGGTGTATGTCTGTGCGTAGGTATGTATGTGCACGTATATGTGTATATATTTACATGTATATATGCGCATGTGTGTACTAAACCGACAACTGGCATTTTTAATTAGAAATAATGGTCTCTTTCTGTTCACTCTCAATTTGTAACATTACCGAACTCGCCATCTCTTTATTATTGTAAAGCATTCCCGTAAAAACTATACATTTTTTGTGTGATCATCCATTTATATTTAAATTAAATGCTTATCAACTAGTGATCGTTATGTTAAAATGATTTAATTAGAAATACAAAACTTGTAATCCTCGTGTTCCACATGTTTATTTGTGTAAATTTTTTTCACGCTTTCCTTGAAATAACAATTTTGAACATCAGCCGAAACAAGCGATTCATATTGTATTTACTGGCGTCAAGAATTGCGAAGTGTTATGTCATGTATATGTAAACTGTCAAAAGTCATGAAGTTGTGTTATCTCTTATAATTATCATTACATGTATCATCAAATGTAGTTAAACAAGATTGGGAGTACATTGTCCTGAATCATTTTTCGACTAGTGACATGGGTATTACAATACTCGTATGTGTGTATCATTCAAGTGTGTTAACTTTAAGATATTTTAAAAACCAATGATGGCAATTTTGTACCATCTCTATTGGAAATAAACTGTTTTTCTTTCTTCTGTGGCCATTTATAGTATAATGAAATGTTTTCTATTCTCGAGATTCACTGGGTATGGTTGTGACGCTTCACTGGAACCTGCAAAAAAAACATTCAAAATGCAATTTACGCAGATGGGAAAATTGTGTTAACCAGAAGATCTGCAAGTTGCTTGAAAATAGAAACATCTGTTGTTTCGTTAATAATAAGGGAGAACTTCGTCGCATTTAGTTTATATACCAGGTTGTTTAAAGCATCAGGAGTCAAGATCTATTAAATATGAAAAAATGATATTTACTTTCGTTTGTGCGCTCTTGATGTTTTTGACTAATTTTGAGTCAGAACGTATCTTAGAAATGAGTACAGGCAAATTATTTAAAAGAGCGATGGGTGGGTTATGTTCGGCAATAAAGACACACAATTTTAGTTCTGCGGATGCTACTTTGTTTTGGTGATCTGACGATTTACTTCTCATAAAATCAGTGACTTTAATCAATTTGCCATCAACCTTTGCATTGCTTTTGTGCTTATCAGTTCTCTCGTGTCTTTTTATTTGACTTAAGCTGCCGGCTATCTCACAATAATTATTGCACAATTTGCAATACCATTTGCTGGAGTTAAGTTTGCTGACTTGTAGCCACGATGAATAATTCTCAACCGTTTGTAATTTTAATGAAACTTTCCATTCATATTTAACTTTTTGCTTCTGTCTCAGAACATCACTGTCCTCACTATTGGAAGAATACTCAATATTCATTTTCTTAAAACTCATTATTTCTCAACGCTTATTGAGTGAAGAACAATAACAGGTAACAAAGCATTAGTTTTTAAATCAATGCGTGACCAAACACAATGAGGAACTCATTCCACTCAGTAACTGAATTAGACTCACTCTCAGAATCTCACTGACAGGTGACAGTAAATTAGGCGGGGAATAAGCCACAGCAAACGTACAAAAGCCGAACCAATACTCAACGAGTGCATAACAGATCAAGCATACTCATTACTCAAATGCTCGTTAGTCTGAATCAACAGAACGATGTCATGGATAAACAATTTTAGCGAATTAAAAACTAGCATTGCATTAAAATTGTTAACACTCCACATTTATATCATATAAGCACATGAAACTTTAGAATGTAGAAGTGCAGCGTACACTGGTGACGATGCGATGAGTTCTAAACTTCTAACTGGTATCAAACGCGATGCATAACTTTATTTGATCACACATTTCGTTTAATTTACCTCCCATTTACATGAAAAGTTTAGTAACTGCCAAAAATAAGGCTAATTTTTATTGGTAGGGTCTAATTTTTTAAACAGATTATAAAAATTTTTGAAACGAACCAAAATTCACCGCTTCAGGCTAACGTTGAACAACAATTTCAACAAAGTGACATTTGGAGCAGAACGTACCAAGTGTTTACGAACGTACCAATTTCGGCAGCCCTGCTAATGAGCTTGCCGTCAAACTAATGCAGTGCACGCATGATGCAACTCTGCATTGTGATGCAACAGCTCATCGTTGTCATGGTAACATGCGCCTGCAGCTGGAATTATGCCACAGCCAGACAGGAAGCCCCACACATTTGTTTGCGCCAGAGTGGCATAAACGACTGAGCAATTCCTTTTTCAGTACATTTGCGAAACGTTGTCGCTTATCCCACTTTGCATATTAGTGCTCGAAAATTCAGGATTTTGTGGGTTAGGCCACTCTGCATATTTGCCCTCCAATTGTTCGCCACACTAACGAGCAATAGGCAAAAATCGTGAAGCTTTACTACTCGGGTGATAGAGAATCATTACCTTGCAATTACAGAATAAATTTTGGCCATCATTAATGTTCTGATATAAACAATGTAGATGTTATGGTTTCTAAATTCAAAGAATCCGAATCCCAACTGACAAACAACGATGTGACAGACAGCGCGATCCGTTTAAAATAGTTCTTCAATTCACGTTACTTCAAACAGAATTACTTTTTAGTATTAAATGTCGGCTAGGAAACGTTCGACTCATTTGAGAATATTTCAAGCGTAACTGCAATGTATTTAAAAAAGTAGAATAATGTGCGTATGCATTTGAAATTCAGTGCACACAAGGAGTCTTGCTCACAAACTAAAAAAAATTGCACCTAATTTCTCAGGCTTATCCAAATGCGATGTTCATATTGAGGACAATCATGTATAGGATGAAACGCATTCCCACCTAAATGGTGAATTCATTAGGAAAATTACACATTATGGACAATTGTTAATCCAAGCGGAACTGTTCAACATCCCTTCAACCTTAGATAAAGGAGACAGTATGATGCGGAATTACATTTTCAATAATAATTGTTATTGATCAGCGTTTTTTAGAAGTTGCTGGTGATGTTGAAATACCTCTTGATAGAAGGAAACCTATGTGGCCTGGAGTTTCTAGACCCATGATTACAGAGAACAGAATAAATAAAATACAATAGAATACCATGTGCTGTAATGGATGAGCTAAAAATGATTTTCCACGGTCATTTACGAAATACACAAACAGTCAAATCAGCGTTACGAGTAAATGTCGCAATCAACTTGATCCATTGCTTTGAATACTGGAGATTTATTTATTCGTGGATATACGATAGAGTATACATAAAACCTCAGACCTTACAGCAATTAAAACCTAACTTCTTTTAAAAGGGCAATAGCAAAATTACAGAGGTATAAAGAAAAAATTGAATACCCCGTTAAAACGAGCAAGTATTTGTTTGAACAAAAATAATAGTCAACTGGAAGGTAATACAGTACTATATTCAATACGAGTACATAATAAAATAAAATTCTAAACTCTTTCAATCGTTTTAAATTCTCTCTAACTCATTACGTTTCATAGATTTTTTAGGGATATTTGAACAAGATGAGTTACTAATGGATCATTCTGTGTGTGTGTGTGCGTGTGTGTGCACTAATGCGTTGCCAGGCTCACTTCACACATCAAACTAATAGATATGGCAGGAAGCTCCCCTGACGGCTATACAACACTTACTGCAGAGAGTCAGTCGATCTTGTGATGAATACCTCCATGGAGCGCTTACACAATCGAGAGTCTAAAGGAAAAAACCGAACAGATTTCTTAAGAACACAGTTGGTGTGAAACCAAAAGTCCGTCAGTTCTCGACGGATTTTTCTGAAATTTCCACAATAAGTGTAAAATGACGCGGCATTTCTTTTTTGAACTCATGTTTTTTTCAAAAATTTTTAGGAGATATGATTTTTTTTAAAAACCTGAAAAGTGGGTGTTGCGGAGAATGGTTCATCGCCTAGAATTTTGAAGTAACAGAACTGTAAAGTAGTTTTCTAGGTATCTAATTGTCTTGTCTAGAGATCCGGTGCAAAAGTTTTTCGATATTTGCCTTTTTGAATTTTAGGAATTCTTTTCCCAAAAGATTTGATCATTAGCTAGTTTAAGCCTCTCTATCCTCAACAAATGAGAACCAAAGAGAGGAAGGAAGAAGGCACCATTTAGTATGGAGTTAAGGGAACGTAGAATCTATGCAGAGAGGGCATAGAAACAGTAAGATACGAAAGAAGTTCATGAAACAAGATCAAAACTGAAGAAGAAAGAAGTACGTGTTGAAAAAACAGGACATCAGTGAACCTAAAAAAGTTGGTCCGTAACAAAACAAAAACGTATATTAATTATTCTAACAAAAATAAGGCCTACCTAACCTTTAGCTCGGGCCCTCACATTGTCCCCCTGGGAGCGCTAACTTCCATATATACAATAGTTGTTTCCCCCTAAGGTTTTTTCCCAAAAACAGGCCACTTTTGTCGCTTTTCGAATTATTTTACTTATAACTTTCAACATGAAATTGAAATAAAAAACTTTTGCACCGCCTCTCTAGATTGTTAGAACCGCTTTCGATTGATATATTTGTCATTCCTGTACCTTTGAAACTGTGGGAAATGAATTACTTCAAAGGTCAAAAGGCAAGTTTTCATGAGAGCCATTTTTCTAAAATTTGTTTTTTGTTTCTTTCATAATTTTTGAACTAATTCTTTTTTTTAAATGAACCCCACTGCTTTTGTAGCTCTATTTAAGTTCTATCATTTGATATATTAGCCATTCCAGTGCCTTCAAAACTGTTGGAAAGGATTCAGTTCACAAGACAATAAATGCAAGTTTTAGAACACCAGTCTTTTTTTCAATGTTTTTCTTTAACTACACACTAATTTTTTAAATCAACTCTATCTCTTAGTAGTTCTTTTTAAGCCCTTTCGAATGATATATTTGTCATTCCTGTATCTTTAAAACTGCGGGAGGAGATTATATGTTTACACAACAGCTAATTAGCTGATGACTCACAGCAGCCGGACTCAAAACAAACACCCAGTTACATCATCATAATTAACACTGAGTGTTAGAATGTTTCCTTCGAGTACGAAAGCATTTCAAGCAAAGCCATGAGTGAACTCTTGCTATTCCCGTTGAGGAACGTTCAAAACTGACTCGTAATAAGGGAGGGAAGGGGATATCACTCATCACTTGGCGTGCCAAAGTCACGTTAGTACGCGTCTTCTACCTCGTCTAGGAGACGAACCAATGAACGTACTTGAGAGGTAGTTATATTGTTGGATGCGAAGAAAATTCTTTATAAGATGAGTTTATATACCGAAAACCTACCATTATTCAAATTCGACCCAGACCGTGCCCATAAACTTTAATGTGAAACTTAGTATAACTGCAACAGAGCAGCGGTTCAAGCGTAACGAACAAATTCTAAGTGCAGTAACAGCGTCCGCAACGAGAACACCTTAAGATAGCATATTTTAATTTTATCTCTTCCTGAAGTTTTAACTTTAAGGATTTATTAAGGTTAGATATTAAAGTTATTCAATTAAAATGTACAAGATCACAGTTAAAATCAGGCACCCAGGGTAAGTCAATTAATCTTGCCCACATAAGCAGGGTTTAGCCGAAAGTATGCTCCCAGTAGAACAAAAGCTTGGTTTGAAGAGTTAGGAGCAGGAAATTCCAAGGCAGTAGCGGCAAGGTGGCTAGACAAGGTCAAGCAGGGAGCCAGGCAGCAGAAGGCAGACTGTAGCGATTCCACCATGAAATTTTTCTGAGCGATCTCCATATCTGGGAACGAAATAGAGGGCCAACACCCAGCACCAGCTGGAGGACAATTAAGAGCGCGAAATAAATACAAATTCGAAGAACAAACCGCGGGCCGAAGTAAAAATGCATCAGATTGATGCATCAAATTGAAAGAGTTATTTCATCTTGAATTACCAAATTTATATCCATCAAGGGAGCCGACAGAATAGGCAATCTAAGCGAAGGACTTGAACTGCTATGAGAAGTACGTACTGCCGGAAAGAAGTTACCCAATATTAGAAACCTGACATCACGATTATTACAAAGGACTGATCAAACCAAGAAGCACAAGTCACAGACAAAGATTTCGATGAATATGATAATTGGCAATTAATTACTAGCCTGAGCTAATAAATGGCACTCAGTGAATGCAATTTTAGGCGAAGAATGATTTATTAGGAGATTTAAGCAGATATCAGTAAGAGGCAAGTGCGTGAAGGATAGTATAGGGTTTGCATCCTGAGATCCCGGATGATTTGAGGATGAAATTTCTGGTCCGGGAATTTTTTTTCCCCGCGAATTCCCGGGATTCTAAATAGTACCTGCATATCAAGATGTGAAGAAGAAAATAAATTTAAATCATGCTTTTTAATATGATTACTCAATATGCAAGCTCAAGATAGGACTTTAGTGTTTTAATATTATTGCATTTTACAGAGTGTACATACATACATACATATACCAGGCCTCTCCTCCCTATGGGAGGGTAGCCGACAGCAGGCCACAATCAACACACTTAGTCACTAGGATGCGAGAGAGGCAGCACTGGCCGCACCAGAACTGCCAGGATCAGCAGCAGCCAAGCACAACCACCTTCCATAGTCAGGCCCGACAGCCATAGCTAGTTTACCCCGACCGCTTCATTGAGTGCAGCCCATCCCCCCGCACAGGACAGGTCAACCCCATCACACGCGGGCAAGCTCCCAGTACAGCGTCAAAAATAAAATTACCCTCTTATGCACTGCCCCCACTCACTTCTGTCCGCAGTCATCCCTCTCGCCACATCAACAGTCACACCCCTTTCATACAAAGCACGCTTCACCCCATCCATCCAACACATCCGTGGTCTACCTCGCACTCTAATACCACTCACTTCCAACATATAAATCTTTTTCACCAGCTGCTCAACATTCATTCTTTCAACATGCCCAAACCATCCCAGCACTCTTTCATCCACTCGTCTGCTCAGCTTTTTGATAAATCCCGTCTGCCCCCTAATCAACTCATTCCTCATCCTATCTCTTCTTGTCACTCCATACATGCTCCTCAAACAGTTCATCTTAAACACATCCATCTTCCTCCTCTCAGCTACTCTCAAACCCCAGGACTCTGCTCCATGCATCAAAACTGGCACAATCAAACTTTCATACAGTCCCCTCTTAGCATTCATACTCAAACTCCTGCATTAAAAAACTTTCCTCATTGCACCCAATGTCTTACAGCCTTCACTCACTCGATGTATCACTTCTACTTCCATACTATCCTTAACAGCCACATCCGACCCGAAGTACCTAAAATGCTCTACCTCTTCTAACACTTCACCATTCATCCTCACATCCAAAGTTCCAAACACT
>JACJUY010011688.1:14378-24600 GCA_014220935.1 Platorchestia sp. MABIK | reverse complement strand
CATCTGGAAGTCCACCAGTTCACAACATCTGGAAGTCCACCAGTTCACAACATCTGGAAGTCCACCAGTTCACAACATCTGGAAGTCCACCAGTTCACAACATCTGGAAGTCCACCTCAGTTTCATGAGAAGCAGCTCGGTCAGTTAGCAGGTCGGGTGGTACGGAAGTTAGCAGAAAGTTACACGAGGCAACTGCCAGTTAATTAACCCAGAGGCCGGCCCGAAGTTACCTTCTAAATGAAAGGTAACTTGCCCGGCCTGGCATGCATCCTCCGCAGTGCTGATTGCCTCGTGAGATAGGCCTAGGCTTACGCCTAAGTTAAAACTTTAAGATTGGTAAATTGATGCTAAAAGCGGTGAAATTGATGATACTAAAATAGATGAAGCTGATGATACTAAAGTTGAGGAAATTGATGACAGTGAAAGGAATGAAATTGGTGATCCTAAAATTAACGAAGCTGATGAAACTACAATTGATGATACTAAAATTGATGAAACTAATGATACTAAAATGAATGAAATTGATGATACCAAAATGAATGAAATTCATAATACTAAAGTTGACGAAACTGAAGACACTAAATTCGATGAAATAGATGGAACTAAAGTTGATGCAACTGATGGCATTAAAAATAATGAAACTGATGATGTTAAAATCGATAAAAATAATGATACTTAAACTGATGAAATTGATGATACAAAAGTTAATGAAGATGATACTAAAATTAACAAAATTAATCTCACTATAATTGATGAATTGATGATACGAAAATTAATATAATATATGAAATTGTTGATACCAAATTTAATAAAACGTGCTGCATGAATCTTCACACACATTCTTTTGCGTGTAAATAGTTGTTTAGACGAGAGAAAAGATGGCAAATTGAAACTTTGACGAATTTTAACAATGTTTATCTCTAAGGTAATTATTTTTCTTTTTCATAAAAATGAGCTTTTTCGGAGGGGCAGGTAAAAGTAAAACAAGTTCTTTCTATTTTTTCGTTGTTTAGAAAGCGATGATTTCAAGCAATCCAAATTTTCAGTTACAAATAAAATGAATGGTGCTTTTTGCAAAAGTATGATCTGAAGCTAGTTTAATCTCGTAAGCCTTACAAATATTTTTTTACTCAGTGAATGCATGTTTTTTAACGAACGATGGATTGCCCGTAAGCTAATTAGGCTTTCTAGTCATTCACATACAACTGGAATCTACAAGCCGAGCAAACATTCCACTCATGCCATACTGATATTTTCATACCAAGAACACCTTACAGTCGCACCTAATTGGAATTATCACACCAAACCCATATTTCACTGATGCCATTCATGTATCCTCACACTAAACACTTTCCAGTTATACCATTCATGTATCCTCACACCAAACCCACTTTCCAGTCATACCATTCATGTATCCTCACACCAAACCCACTTTCCAGTCATGCCATTCATTTATCCTCACACCAAACCCACTTTCCAGTCATGCCATTCATGTATCCTCACACCAAACCCACTTTCCAGTCATACCATTCATGTATCCTCACACCAAACCCACTTTCCAGTCATGTCATTCATGTATCCTCACACCAAACACGCATCGATGTCATACTGATATCACTTTATTAAACACACATTCCAGTCTTGTCATACTGATATCACTGCATCAAACACACATTCCAGTCATGTCATACTGATATCACTGCATCAAATACACATTCCAGTCTTGTCATACCGATATCACCGCATCAAATACACATTCCAGTCTTGTCATACTGATATCACTGCATCAAATACACATTCCAGTCTTGTCATCCTGATGTCACTGCATCAAACACACATTCCAGTCTTGTCATGCTGATATCACTGCATTAAACACACATTCCAGTCTTGCCATACTGGTATCACTGCATTAAACACACGTTCCAGTCTTGTCATNACTGATATCACTGCATTAAACACACATTCCAGTCTTGTCACACAGATATCACTGCATCAAATACACATTCCAGTCTTGTCATACTGATATCACTGCATTAAACAGAACACACATTCTAGAACATATCACCCGCAGCACCACTCAGCAATTCGGTCTCCCTCAGCCGGTGCTCACCAGATGCATTTCCAGGAGCGTTATCGTGCGTCTGGAGGGCCTGGCAGCACAAAACCTTGATCAATTTTCCGGCGAAGAGTTCATGCAAATCTCTCCTTCCTCTCCCGATGACGAATGATCTGCGCGAGAAATCCGGGCCGGAAAAAAAAACATTATTCCTGGAATGGCTCGCAGGTCTGTCTTTCCAGCACGCATTGTTCTGGGCGACACTCCAAAATGCATGAGCGAGCGCTCGACGCCAGATGCAAAATCTTGAAAAAAATTGAAATGAAAAGTTCTATTTCACGAGCGAAATATTAGCTCGAGCTTGCGGGCTTCATTACGCAATTTTGAAGTGAAACTGAGAGGCTCACACCTGAGGTTTGGAATGATAAATCGATAGTTGACTAGATGCTATTTCCCCTTGAAGGAAAAGATGCTGAAATTTGGAAACGTAATTTAAAGTACTGAAGCTGCTCCTCAAGGGGAAATGACTGAGTTAATTTTTACATTGGTTTTTATTTTGTTTTCTCCTCAAATTCCACGCAATTTCGTTTCAGATGCTGAAATTCGAAAAGTTAATTTGCAGTATTGAAGTCTCTCTCGAGAATGTATTATTGAGTTAACTTTGAAAATGCATTTTTTCACTGATACAAATAACGGCGTTCATAGTAACTTGCGAAGTTATGCAAAATAAAGTAATGTTTATCCTGCCTTTCAGTAAATAATTTTGAAATACATGATTCAAGTTAACGCCAACTTTTCTATTAAAATAGTAGTCAATAAGGACTATAAGGATTCTAATTATAATGTAATAATACTGTAACATGTTAAATACTTACTAATTAACATAATATAATAGTTGATGTAATTATGATTTAATTATGTAATTATAAAAAATTACAATTATAATCATTCGGTCCCACTGCGCTATTTCGATCTCTAAAAGTCATCGCTGCATTTTTTTATCGCTTTGACTTCGCTCTATAAAACGAGTAGAATGAGTTTGAGGTTCACACTGCGTGTTTAACGACAATAAATGCAACGTGACTTACGGCAATAAATGTGACATGCCTTACGACATCAAACGTGACATGAGTTACGACAATAAATGCAACGTGACTTACGGCAATAAATGTGACAAGCGTTACGATATCAAACGTGACATGAGTTACGACAATAAATGTGACATGACTTACGACATCAAACGTGACATGAGTTACGACAATAAATGCAACGTGACTTACGGCAATAAATGTGACTTGCCTTACGACATCAAACGTGACATGAGTTACGACAATAAATGTGACATGACTTACGGCAATAAATGTGACATGCCTTACGACATCAAACGTGACATGACTTACGGCGATAAATGTGACATGCCTTACGACATCAAACGTGACATGACTTACGACATCAAACGTGACATGAGTTACGACAATAAATGCAACATGACTTACGGCAATAAATGTGACATGCCTTACGACATCAAACGTGACATGAGTTACGACAATAAATGTGACATGACTTACGACATCAAACGTGACATGACTTACGACATCAAACGTGACATGACTTACGACATCAAACGTGACATGAGTTACGACAGTAAATGTGACACGACTTACGACATCAAACGTGACATGAGTTACGACAATAAATGTGACATGACTTACGACATTAAATGTGACATAACTTAGGACTCTAAATCGAAAATTTAGAGTTACTTACGACATTAAATAAACTTTCATGCAGAGACGAGAAAATACACTCTAAAAGGGAAAGTTAAATACTCTGGCCTCATGGAAACATTTGAATACAATGAAATTTATGTACGAGTTATGGAAAAAGGCACTAGACGTCAGAATATTTTTGTACTAGGATGGTAATTTGGAAAATTAGCCAAGCAAAACTTAATTTCTCGGATGTCATATATTTACATTTTTCTTTCAATTTCCTTTTTCAGTAGTTGATCTCCAACATTGATGATAAAAACCAAAAGTATTCTTTTATTATTCTGCGCTTCAAACAAATACCAAAATCCCCCAAAATTCCTCTCTACCTTAATTCAAATCAAAATTAAACACCAGCAAATCTTTCGTAATTTACGTGTTTATTCCTCCTTTCCTGCACCATTTAAAAATAGGAATAAAAAACTTTCCCCCGGAAAAGTTCACTAATATGAAGCGTGAACTATAGAGTTAAGAACTTCCATTAGGAAAAAAAATATCGGTCACAAAGTAATGTCAAACAAAAATGACAGCCCCCAAGAGTAGTAGTTGAGTATCTTGCTAGCTTTCTGTTATATGATTTGTGCCATGTCTGGCACACTGTGCAGGAATGGGCTAGAGGCCTTTTCCACAGTTCTTAAAAGATATTTTTAAGTCCCTAAGGTCAGTTCTTGAAGCATTTCACAGAAAGGTCGTCAAAACTTATTCGGGTCCACAAGTCGCTATACTCAAACATGTCCACTGTACCAGAGTTAAGATACAATCTATTGCTGTACCACTTGTGTTAAAGAAATTGCTTAAATTGTTTAAGATTGTTTAAAATCAAAGCAGATCTTAAAGGGACAACTGTACGACAACTGCGCGAACTGGACAGGCAAGACTCCGAACTGAACAGAAGTTGATGAAAGTTTTACTGCGTCGAGTGTTGTTTTGACGGGGACATGGTGGGGGAGCTTGTGTACGCTGAATGTGACGTTTACGACACTCAAAGTGGTATTTACGACACTGAATGTGATGTTTACGACACTCAAAGTGGTATTAACGACACTGAGTTTAACATTTAGGACACTCAATGTGATATTTAAGATGATGAATGTCACATTTACGACTCTAAATGTGACATTTACGACTCGGAATGTTCCTATTACGACTCGGAATGTCCCATTTACGACACTGAAGGCGACATTTATGACACTCAATATGATATTTACGACATTGAGTGCGCCATTTACGACAAGGAATGGGATATTTAAGATGATGAATGTGACATTTACTACACTGAATGTGTCATTACTTACTACATCGTGCGTGACATTACTATGCTGTGCATTGTGCTGTGCATCCTGATATTGTACTGCGCATACTGATATTGTGCTATGCACACTGATATTGTGCTGCGTATACTGATATTGTGCTATGCACACTGATATTGTGCTGCGTATACTGATATTGTGCTGTGCACACTCATATTGTGCTGTGCATACTGATATTGTACTGCGCATACTGACATTGTGCTGTGCATACTGATTTTATAATTTAATGCCTTTCAATTTGTAGAAATTAACACTGTAGATAATTTTGGATGAGATTTAAGGTGTACCGTTACACACATTCGCTAAAAATTCAAAAAGCGTTCTCTGATAAATGTCTGGGAGCACAGCCGTCTTGAAACCATCGAATGATCGAAACCAAGAACGGTTTTAAAGTTAAGTTTAAACACTATTAATTTAAATTCAATTTTAAACCATTTAAATGACACCTAAACGGCTCAAGATTCGCTCTCCTCAAACAACAGCAAATTGATTTGTGCTGCTCTGAGACTCACCAAATTATGGTAATAAGGGTCTTCAATAACCTTAAATTTTTGATAAACAGAATTTTTAACCTAAGTATTAACAACCCTAATGGAACAGCTTGTTAATAACTATTAACTAACAGTCAGTAAATAATGGAGTAGCTGTTAATAACTACTAACTAATGGAACAGCTGTTAATAACCATTAACTATTGGAGCAGCTGTTAATAACTATTAAATTAGTTAACAACTATTAACTAATGGAGCAGCTATTAATAATTATTAACTAATGGAGCAGCTGTCAATAACCATTAACTAACAGTCAATAATTATACACGCGCAGTCAAACACGACGGCGAAAGATCAAGTCAGAGCCAAAATTCATACGTACACAGTTTTCGAATGAATTAATCTATTGCGTCTTCTTTTTGTTCCACCTTTCTGCTTGTGTTGACATTTTTCTGGTGTAAATTTGAGCCTGCGTAAATGAATGGTTGTCAGATGAACGAAAAATTAAAGTTCATTAAGCAGAGATTAAACATTCAGTTGGCTGAGTGGGAGTAGGAAAGGCCTGACCAAACAAGCAAACGAACTCGCAAACAAAGAGGCAAACAAGCAAGAAAGCAAACATCCAAAAAATGAGTAAGCGTAACGAACTTACCAGCAAACGAGCGAGCTAACAAGCGAGCAAGCAAACATGCAAGCATGGAAACAAACAAAGAGGCAAACGCGGAAACAAGAAAGCAAGTAAACATGCAAAAAAAAGAGTAAACAAGCGAACTAACAAGCAAACAAGCGAGCAAACAAGCAAACAAGCAGGCAAGCGAACATGCAAGCCATCAAACAAACAAGCTAAAAAGCGAGCAACAAGCTCTGAAGTATAAAAAAATACAGGGGCTTCACCTATCTGGACAAGGACAGTTTTGAAGAAATGTTCAAGTTTGCGGCTAGATTCAAACAAATCAAGTTTGAACTTTTTGATGATCATGTTTAATGGACGCAAAATGGCGCTCTCAGCATTACAGGAAGGAACTTACCATTTGGCTGTTGATTATGGATTCTAGCTTATCTATTTTTTTCCATGTTTTGCCGTTTGCAAAATCTAACTATAAATAAAATAGCATGGATAGTCACTTTTGAAATAGACGTTATTTCTTAGAGAGTTGAGTATGTCAGAACTAAAAATATACACGAAAAATGAACGTTTCGACCACGCGGGTCATCTACAGCATCTGAGGAAACACAGCGATTTTTCATAGAGTTGAAAAATATACATATATATGAGTAAGATTTGTTATTGCTAACTGGAAATTTGCACGGGGAAGAAAGATTGAGCATCATTTAAAACCGGTTTGTCTTTCATGACAAAAAGAGACTCTAAAATTCGAACATCTATTTGACTAGAAGAGGTTGCAATTATCTGGAAATCGTCTAAACGAACAGGCAAGTAGCATTTTTCTGCATGGGCACGCACAGAGGATTGAGGGGGAGAAGCAAGAGGCCTATTTGTTCGGAAGCTTCGTCCGGCATGCTCTGCTACACGAATACGCAAGGCCCTTTTTGTGGACCATACGTACTCAGACGCACACAGTGCGCAACGATACTTGTAGATGAATGAAGAGAGCAAAGCTTTCGGAAGCTTATCTTTGTAATTGAAAAAAGAATTGATTTTGCGTACGTTCACTAAATTTATCTGAAAATTAATACGCATGAAATGTTTTGATAAAAGCGTCAGCAAATCTCTTTTTAATTTTTCAGATTGGGAGCCAAAAAAGGGTAAAACTAAATACAAATCTTTTTTACGCACAGTTGTCTTAGGTGGGCGGTCACAAAATTTTGAATTTAAGAACTTCTTGATTGAGGAATGTATGAGCCAAGCAGGGAAACCATTATTACGGAATAAGGTTTTCAAAAATTCAACTTCACCAGGAAACGAGGGAAAACTTGAATTCCACAAATGCAATTTCGTGGTAAATTTTCCGTTCTGACCTATTTCAGCAGCCTACCGTACTCTTAGCTTCAATCTGGCCAAATTTTTAGTTCCCATTCTGGCTCCCTTTGCTGTTAATGATTATACGACGGAAAATTCGAAATCTTTTGTAAGCGATGTGGTTTCAATTGATAACGCTGATAGTCTTTCTATGGCTTCCTTTGACGTCGAGAATTTATTTACTAACATTCCGCTACAAGAGACCGTAGAGATTTGTTTATATTACTCGTTTTCTCAGACTGATTTTGTTATTGGCTTAACCAAATCTTTGTTCACAACTTTGTTTCAACTCTCTGTTATTAGTTCATTTTTTAATTTTGGCAATATTTTTTATCAGCAATTAGACGGGCTAGGAATTGGTCTCCCGTTACGACCCCCCTTTGCTAATATGTTCGTGGCTTTTCACGAAAAAAGGTGGTTGGAAACTTTGCTCGGTTGAACATAAGCCTGTACTCTCTAAACGTTACATTGATGACACATTTCTTTTATTTAGAGATAGTTCTCACTGTAGCCTTTTTTTGCCGTACTTGAATTCTCAACATCCGAATATTAAGTTTACCATGGAACTTGAACAAGAAAACTGTCTCCCGTTTTTGGATTCTATGATTACTCGTCAAAATGATAAATTTCATAGCTCCTTCAATCGCAAGCGAACATTTACTGGGTTAGGTTTGAGTTTCTATTGTTTTTGTAATTTTCGTTTCAAATTAAATAGTATCAAAACTCTGTTAAGTAGAGCGTATAGTGTATGTTCAAATTTTCAGTCGTTTTCTAGTGAAATTTCATTTTTGAATAACTTGTTCGTAATAATGGTTTCCCCGCTTGTCCATGAAGAAGCTCTTAAATTCAAAATTTTGTGGCCGCCCACCTATGACAACTATGCGGAAAAAAGATTTCTATTTTGTTTACCCCTATTTTGGTTAACAATCAGAAAAATAGAAAAGAAATCTGTTGACGCTTTTATCAAAACATTTCATGTATATTAATTTTCAAATGATTTTAGTGAACGTACGCAAAATCAATTCTTTTTTCAATTACAAAGATAAGCTTCCGAAGGCTTTGCTCTCTTCATTCATCTACAAACATCGTTGCTTACTGTGTGCGTCTGAGTACGTAGGGTCCACAAAAAGGGCCTTGCGTGTTCGTGTAGCAGAGCATGCCGGACGAAGCCTTCGAACAAATAGGCCTTTTGCTTCTCCCCCTCAATCCTCTGTGCGTGCCCATGAAGAAAAGTGCGATTTGCCTGTTCGTTTAGACGATTTCCAGATAATTGCAATCTCTTCTAGTCAAACAGATCTTCGAATTTTAGTCTCTTTTTATCATGAAAGACAAACCGGATTTAAATGATGCTCAATCTTTCTTCCCCGTGCAAATTTCCTGTTAGCAATTACAAATGTTTACCATACATGTGTATATTTTTTAACTCTATGAAAAATCGCTGTGTTTCCTCAGATACTGAAGATGACCCTTGTGGTCGCAAAGTTCATTTTTCGTGTATATTTTTAGTTCTGACATGTTAAACTCTCTAAGAAATAATATCTATTTTGAAAATGACTTTCCTTGCTGTTTTATTTATAGCTAGCTTATTTAACTCTGAAAATTTGCTGGCATTGTTCTGTATGAGAGCACTATTAGAGAGCAGTTACTGTTATTAGTGATAACTTCGACTTCTTAACGCAGAAGTAACTTAGTTTAAAAGGAAAAAAAGTATCTTTAATAATGGTGCCCCGAGCTTCTAAATTCAAAAGCAAGTTTTGTAGCTAAAAAAATAAAAATGCGTCTTACAATAGTCCCATCTTTTTTAACTCAGAAGCAAGTTAGTTTGAAAGAGAAATAGAAGTGCCGTTAACTTCGAAGCAAGTTAATTAAAAAAAAAGAGCCTCTTACGATAGTTCTAACTTTCCAACTCTCAGAAGCAAACTACTTATTAAGGAATAAAAGTAGCGTTAATGGCAGTGGCTCAACTCTTAACTCAAAATCAAAATAATTTATAAAGAAATACGAGCGCCGTTAATAATTATAGCCTAACTCTTGAATCTACGGAAAAAAATTTGCAAAAATGAAATGAAGGCCACGAAAATCCCTGACGTAAGCCCCTTCTGTTTTCATTCTCTACCCATAATACAATCTTGATAAGGCCTGCCTGGGGCTTTATTTTAGCGGTCATTTGCGAGAATTTAGCGCCAAATTTATTTCGCTTTAAGCAGGGAAAATTAAATGCCTCGCTCTAGGCCGCTCGCTGCCTACCGGCTACAAATTGAGGGCAGGAGTGGAAATTAGCTAAGTAATTCTTCGGCAAATTGTGTTGCGTGCGATTTTTTTAGGGGGTGTTTCAGTTATTTAATTTATGACATGTTTTAGTTTGATAAATTCACGTTCATTCATAGGCTTGTTGTAAGCAACAGTAAATTGTGTTGTGCGCGATTTTAAGAGGGGTTGTACGTAGTATTTTAATTTCGACTTGTGCGTTAGTCAGTTGTCATATTCACGCTCATTCATAGGCGTGTAGAGCGCAACAGCGTTGTTGTACGATGTTCAGAGAGGTTGTGTGTATTATTTTATTTATGACGCGTGTTGGTGTGTGGTAAAATTCACGCTCTTTCACACGCATGTCGA
>JACJUY010011688.1:0-11907 GCA_014220935.1 Platorchestia sp. MABIK | reverse complement strand
ACTGACACTCTGAATTTAATTGGAGTTAATCCGCAGAAAATTGAGCCTGCAAAATAAATTTGTGACACCGTGTTTTGCCCTCAAATCCCTACATCTTTTGGGAAATATTTCTTTTCGGCGTGAGTGTTTGGTGTCGGTACACAGACTTCAAAACTCGTTAAATATTTTCTGTTTTGGGAACATATTCAGCACAGCCGGAAAGTCGCAAAATCGGCTGTAGCGAAATGACATTCCAGGACTCTTCTCTTGGACAGAAGTCATTTCGGATTCCTTGACTCTTTTGACAGTTTCGTTTCTCGAGACGTCTGTTGGATAAAATCAAAGTTTGGCTGTTTTCGTTAGGAATTTCAATTCTTATGAAAAAATTATTTTATTTAGAGGTAAAAATCTAATTGAGTTTTGGATTGACAACGCGATACCACTTTTTTTTTAACACCCATCAATCTCAATTTTAAAACGAAGAATTTGAAAGAATTTAAATAATAATTTAAGGCATAATACATACCCTTAGCACATACCCATAGCATTTAAAGGTACCATCCGGGATTTTCAACTTTTTTCGTCCGATTCGCTTGAAAATTAGTCAGTAGATGTATTTTTTGAGAGTAAACCTTTTTTGCTCATCATTTTTTCGATTTAGGCCTTTTTTTTCTCACTAAAATGAGTTTTTTGTTACATTTTTATGTATATTTCAAAATGTATCTACTCATTGAATTTTGATGCAAGAACAAAACCAAAGACAGTTTTAGAATCCTTGGAACATTTCTAACAAAGTTATAATTTAAAATTTAAACATTTTGAAATTTTGTTCGTGATATGCGAAACTTTATAATTACATCTCAAACCATTATTTTTGGGTTTGGATCCATATAAAGTTTTTGGTTTTCACAAATTTGGATGCAACTTATTATAACTTTGTTAGAAATGTTCCAAGGATTCCAAAACTGTCTTTGGTTTTGTTCTAGCATCAAAATTCAATGTGTAGATACGATTTGAATGGAAGAAATGTATTATTATTCAGGAGAGCCCAAAAACAAAATATACCATTGAATTGCAATATCACTGACAATTCACGAACATGGATGCAGTTTCTTTGATCTATTTTTATGTACGAATAATGTGCAACATTTTCCTTGAGAATTTCAGTGTAACATAAGAAATATCGTGCATAAAAACATATAGAAACATTATATTTATTTAATAAAATAATATATTTATTTATTATATTTTATTTGACTAACCCTAAGAATCATTTTCGACAAAAAAAAACATACAATTTTTTATGATTTTGGCCCCCCTTTGGGCCCCCCGTGGGGATTGGTTCTGGTGTCCGTGGCGCCATAATATTTCATGGCACAATAACCCATACCATAAGGATCCTTTTTCGACAAAAAAAAATTGAGTCAGGAGTGCCACGGGGGGCCAAATTTGGCCTCGGATGGTACCCTTAAAATTTACATAGCGCAAATTAAATACCACATACCCTTTACATATCATATAGCACGTGCCCATATGTATGGTATGGTTTCTTCAATGTATGGTACAAATTACATAGCACACACCACTACCATTTCATGTTTGCATAGCACACGTTATATAGCACATGCACCCAACATTTAATGCTTAGCACAAATTTTATAGAACAAACCCTGAGCCAAGTTCATTTTCCAACTAAATACATAATAAATAACACTTGTATAATAATTGCGTTTTTTTCTGGGCAGAGAACGCGACGTTGGAATGCTTCGAGAACGGGTCCTGGGCGTCACAGGCTAATTACGACCACTGCTCGGAGCTAGTGCCGCTAGTGAGTAGTGGTGGTACCTAGTGCTACTAGGGTAACTAGTGCCACTAGTGAGAAGTGGTGGTAACTAGTGCCACTGGTGAGTAGTAGTGGTAACTAGTGCCACTGGCGAGTAGTCGTAGTAACTAGTGCCGCCAGTAAGTAGCGGTAGTACATGTAACTAGTGCCGCTAATAGTATCGGTAATAAGAGGTACCATGAGTGAGAAGTTAGTAGTAACTTGTGCGCCAGTAAGTAGCGGTAGTACAAGTAACTTGTGCCGCTAGTAAGTGGTGTTAATAAGTAAGTCACGAGTAAGTAGTGTTAGTGTCATTAGTTTCAGTGGTAATTACTGACCTTATGAAATGAACAAGATCACACAACAATCTAATATTCAAGTTTCGGATCGAGTTTTCGAAAACATCTCGCATCAACATCTGTGTGTTTTATTTTAAACTAGGTACATTCGATCAGTTATTCCCAGTATAACTTTTTCGCAGCCTGCATGCATGTTTTTCGCCGCCTAAGCGATTTAAGCGTTTAATTAAATCGCTTAGGCGGCGAAAAACATGCATGCTGGTGGCGAAAAAGTTACACTGGGTTTATATAAACCTTTTTTAAGTGTTACACAATCATATGAGGGACAGCGTACTCTTGCGATAAGCAAATGACGGTTATTTTATAATGAAGCTATAATGACTGATTCGTTAAATCTGTTTTTAAATACACATCCAGTATCTTTTTGCTCTCTTTGTTTTTGGTTTTTAGATAAATCCAAAGTGAATATTTTTCGATATAAAAAACGACCATTTGAAACATCAGCAACCTGCAGTTGTTATGTAGAGTTCAGGTGTGCAGTTTATGACTAAGGAGGTAAATAAGAGTGTGTGTGTGTATGTATTATTAGTGTATGGAATGTAGTTAAGTAAATAAACAATACCTGAAAATATACCAAACAAACAACAGACTGTGGATCATTTTACACACAGGGGATAACAACATCCCATAACATAATGTTATCAATCTTATTCTAATCAATCAATCTTAATCTCATCAAACAAACCAAAAACTGAGCATCATTGTACACACTGGGGATAACAACATCTCATAACATAATGTTAATAACCTTATTCTAATTAATCCTAATCTTATCAAAACATCCATAAGAAAACATTTCTTTAATCATTTGCAACGATGAACTGGTTTTCCGTTTGCAGTCTTATTCTAATTAATCCTAATCTTATCAAAATATAGGGAGGATAACAGTTTTCCAATGATGAATAATCTCATCCAATGGTGAACTGGATTTCCGCGTGCAGGCGGTGGAGAACGCACATTCGGGCAAGACAAAGCTGCTCATTTTCTACGTGGGCTACAGCATCAGCCTCGTGGCCGTGCTCGTCGCCCTCGCCGTCTTTGCGGCACTCAAGTAAGGGAACTTTGTACTAATCCAGGTTTATTTAGAGGTAAAAATTTACGTCGCATTGAGTCCTAGTCATCTTTGCGGCACTCAAGTAAAGGAACTTTAAGTTTTACATGTTACAATGTACAAGTAAAAACATGGTTTATAATCAGATTTCGATGTCTTTGTAGAGCTCAAGTGAGAAAAATTTATATTAATTCAAGTTTATCAGTATAATGTAGAGACTCTTTAAATTGATGGAAAGAAAATGAAACCCTTTAAATTAATGAAAAGAAAATGAGATCCTTTAAATTAAGGAAAGCGCCTGTAGGGGAGAAATAAGTCGAGCAGAACTGACTGCAGAATGCAGCAAATACGAAATTGAATCACGAACGCCCAAACAAGTTTGAAGGTTGCTTTTGATTTTCAGTTGTTTCGAAACGCACTTTGTAATTTCTAATTAGCAATAGTAATAGGTATGAACATTTTCGTAAACATGATGGAAAATACTGAAGAATATAAGCATGGCATTTTCGTAAACATGATGGAAAATACTGAAGAATTTAAGCATGGCATTTTCGTAAACATGATGGAAAATACTGAAGAATATAAGCATGGCATTTTCGTAAACATGATGGAAAATACTGAAGAATTTAAGCATGACATTTTCGTAAACATGATGAAAAATACTGAACAATATAAGCATGGCATTTTCATTTACACGATGAAAAAACTGAAGAATGGAAGCATGGCATTTTGGTAAACATGATGGTAAATACTGAAGAACAAAAACATGGCAGTCCCGTAAACATGGTGGAAAACACTGAAGAACATAACTATGGCATTTCCGTAAATATGATGGAAATTAATGAAGAACATAGACATGGCAGTTCCGTGAACACGATGAAACATACTGAAGACCATAAACAGGGTAGTTCTCCAGACGCCATAAAATGATAAAGACCATAAACATTTTTTTTTTGGTAATATTTTATGGAAATAGGCCTGACAATGATACTTCCAAGAAATCGTAAGCATTCTAGGAGCTATTTGCCGCTGCCGACAAACATGGGAGTTTTAAAAACACCACAAGCATCTTAATTAAATACACTCATTTCTCAGCAAGTTCTTTCAGCGATTTTTTTTCTGAGAAAGTCTTGAATTTCTATTCCTTCGATTTAGTTCTGTTGATATATTTATGAAAGATTTACTAACACGTTCAAAAACATCCGCAATTCCTTTTTCCCGCTATTTTTCACCTGCTTCAGTGAACCACGAAAGTAAATGGTCTAATCTTTACCACTATTTATTGAAAATACAAAATCGTAGGGTATGGGTTATCTCACATTTTTTGTTGAATGTTAAAGAATAGATGTGTTTGATAGCAACGTCCAAAACTACACGTTTCAAAACTGTAAAACTTCTACAATGAAAGTTTTAGAAATCTAAAACGTGAAGAGTTATAAATATCAGAACTCTGAAAAGCTCAGATTTACACGCTTTAGAACTCTGAAGCGGCCTGAGGCACACGCTTTAGAACTCCAAAATGACATAATTTATATGTTTTAGAACACTAAAATGCCAAAATAGGCACGTTGCAAAACTCTGAAACGTCCACAGCTGTACGTTTATTTTTCACATCACATGAAACCGAGTGATGGGAAATTTCTTCACTCCCACACATTTCTTTTTTCCCACTTTTTGCGCATGTCGCGATCCATGTATCATAAGTACTGTGAAGCTATCGAGTAACTTTTACAGCAAGATGCAAGATGTTAACGTAACAAATACGCAGAGTTTCTCTTAGAACCAATTGCTTTCAATGTAGCTGCTGCCAAAGAGCTTGGCAAAGCCATTTCATGCTGGCTCGTAAATCTTTCTCGGACTCCCAGTCTATTGAGCTTCCGATTCCAGGAAAGCAAAGAAGGCCTTTTGTTTTCCTATGAACTTGCGAGCTCTTTGTGGGAATACGTGCGCCAGTGTGCATTATTGAGGGGCGAAACACTCTTGTTATTGGAAACTTTGAGTCCTTGTGGAAAAGAGCATTGAAGATCGGTCAGTGTGGAAACAGTCTCTTGCGGGATCGAGCACTAATGCCAGTTAGGGTTAGTGGACAGTGTTCTTTATTGAATTTGACAGCCATAGACAGTCATAGCATGATTTTTTGCGGAATAAAGAACTTAAACAGGGTTAGAGGACAGTGTCCCTTATTGGATTTGACAACAATAGACAGTCAGAGCAGGAAATTCTTTTTATGAGAGCTGAGCAATTTAGACCAGTTACTATACTGGTCGTTAGACTTAAAGACCAGTTGACAGGGTTCTTTGTTGTAAGAGATTTACCAACTATTCCCGGTCTTATTTATTACCAGTCATTACGGAACAAAGTAAAGAAAGCAAGTAATGGGAGAAGGCAGATTTTCTTTCACAACTTACTAACAAGGGCTTATGATATTAAAACAGCCATGGTATTACGAAAATTCAGCGTCGACAGAACTTTGATACTTAGATTACAATAAGACAGCAAGAAGTTTTTCTCGTTTTAATTTTTAGTGTAGAATTTCACTAGGTCATGTTCAGTCGTTGTCCATCATGACCGAAAACTCAAATATTATAAATAAAATTTCAACAACGCAGTGAGAAAGAATTCATTGCAGCACAAAATAGTTTTAAGACAATTAGAAAGTAGCGTTTTCAATGTGAATCAAGTGTTGGGTTGTAAAATAGTAAAATAATCTCGATTTAGAACAATTATATAAAAATATAGTAATAACATTTTACCAATTATAAAAATTCGGAAGCAACCTATTAAATACTGAGTATTTTATTACAACATGCAGTAGAGTTCTTGAGCCCACACAATTTGTATAATACGATTTTAACTTAAAAAACTCATCGTGCTTGCGTAATTGCATAATTTATTCAACATTCATTTTCCATAAGAAGGGTTTGCAAATAATACCAACACAGACGCAGATAATAAGACTTTGAGGACTAATTTTGTTTAAAGTTGTTGGCATGTTATTTTGTACATCGAACACACGTAATTTTGCTCGCAGCGTTAAATGATTTAAGGATCTGTTAAAAGATGAAAAGGTTTTTTTAGCGGTGATATCATCCATCGTAATCAAAATGTTATAAACTTCGATATCAACAGAATCTGGTGTTTTAACTCTTAGCTCTGAACGACAATTTCTGCCGTCAATGTTGATTTAGATCATTAACACCAAAATCTCAAAGAATCCTAGTGATTTTTCACAATTTTTTGTGTTCAGTGCTAGAAGAAGAGATGAAACTAAACATCTGCTAGAACCAAGTCTCTAATGATATCTCCTTGGTCTCAAATTATTGCAACCTAATCAAAAAATGCAATGAAATGTGGTCATTTGTGCGATAAAAATGAGGCTTCGAGCCTTCATTGAGGCCACTTGTTGTGGTCTCAATCCACCGACAAGCCCAAAAGTTAAAAAGATTATCCAATTAGCGATAAGAATTTCGTAAGACCACCAAAAAAACTTCATTGGAAATGCCTTTGACTCATCGGCATTTAAAAACTTAATTCCAGGGCAACATCAAAGGATGTCAAAGCAATGTACGTGCGCTCCTGACGTATTTGAAGCTTCTCCTCTTGCATGTTTTTCTGTTTATCTTGACTCACGCACCTATTATCATTTTGTGTGAGACTTACTCGACTCTCAATTTTGTGTTCAATTTAACTGACGCACTTATCACTGCTTTGTGTGAGACTTACTCGACTCTCAATTTTGTGTTCAATTTAACTGACGCACTTATCACTGCTTTGTGTGAGACTTACTCGTTTCTTAATTTTGTGTTCAATCTATGTGACGCACGTATCACTATTTTGTGTAAGACTTACTCGACTCTAATTTTGTGTTCACTTAAACTGCTGCACGTACTTTGTATAAGACTTGTTAAATAAGTTTTGCTGCCGCCGGCTCAACTAAAAAATTTACTGTCATTGTAGCGTACAAGTAGAAGTCATTGAAGAATAAAGCGCTGTCACATAGAGAAACAAAATAGAAATAATACAGCGCTAGGAGTGTACTCTTAATCAGCACCGGAAATGCTCTTACTTTGTACCTCAAGAGCAGGAACGTTCGTAGGAAAAAACGTTGTTTCGTTCAAGAAAAAGATGTTTTCAAGTTTCCTTAATTAAACCATGGACGGATAAATTTTTTCGCTGATTAAAATTGGATAAATAGATTTTTTTTACTCAAATCTAAACAAATTTATACTGTTATCCATTGATATGATGATGAATTGGTTATCTTCTTTTGAAATATTGATGAATTTATGCATACCAACTAAAAATGACGCAAGTCTATGTTCTCCCAGCTAAACCGTTCCGAATTTATTTCTCCAAACGAAAACGTCGAGAATTTCTTTTTTCAATTAAAACGGGCGACGAGCTGATCTTCTCCCAATCAGAACGATTGCGAATTTCTTCCAATTAAATTAGGGACGAGCTTGTTTTCTCCCAATCAAACCGGCTACAAATTTATTCCTCAACCTTAAAATTATAATAAATTTTTTTCCCAGTTAAAATGGCGAAAAGATGAACTCTTCTCAATTAAAGTGGCGACGTATTTATTTTCTCCGAAATGAAAAGAGATCTCTCCGTCCTTGCTTCTGGAATAGCCTTTGTTTTGAGAAACTCAAGTCAGTGTGACACACACGCCCACACTTTACATACATAATATTTCATGTGTCTGATATAAAAAGAAATTCTGTGATGTGTTTTTTTTGGTTGTATGATGAATTAATAATATGAAATTTTACATGATATCATGAAATTTTTGTATGATATGGTTATTTAACTTCATGAATTTTTTTGTGATGTGATAATTTTAAATTGTTATTTTTCTATTTGATTTCATAAACTATTACGGTATGGAATTTAAAACACATAAATTATCGTTCTGAGCGAATTTAAGTTACCTATAGAAAAACTATGCAGTGCGTACCTCTCGAGAAATTACTATTCTCTACAGATCCATGAAAAAAATAGATAGTTAAATACTGGGATTTTTTTCCGTAGATTTTTGACAGGTTGACTTTGAAAACATAGATAGTTAAATGCTGGGATCATTTTCCGTAGACTTATCTAAAGAGAATTTCATTCGTTCCAAGTATGATAGTTTTTCTCTCAACTTACCGATTCACATGAGATATTGAAATGTGCGGATCCAGCTCCAGATATTTCACTCATAATATTAATGCGAATAATATAACCCTTAGGAATAAGCCCAGGTAAATCCTCGGTGCTTACCTAATTCAATGTGGTTACCTAATCTTCAGTGTTTACCTAAAACCTAAGTCATGGTTTTTAGTATTCCAGAAGTTTTTTCACTCTCACCGGTTGAGTATCATATCATTATTTAAACAATTTTGAATAGTAATAATAGCCAAAAAGTGTCATTCTTCACGTAGTTTTGTACTCTCAACATACATTTTTTGTAGCCGTTGTTCTCTACTCACCATATATGAGGGGAAATTTAACCAGGGTTTGTGATGGTGCAGCGCCGGCAGTGCTTTTCAAGACCACCCGTACAGTATTATTTCATTGTTATTATGAGTGGCATTTTCCACGCAGTCTTCTATGTCTGTTTTGTAGATGTTTTTCTAGCTTCCAAAAAACGGGGTTAAATTTGCTTCCGGTAGAGCAACGTCAACGTTTACTTCATGTGGTTTGCGTTTTAGAGTTAATGCCATAGAAACACAGTTCATTTCAATTCACAGCGCACCGCATGCTGCCGAACTATGTGCATTATTCTCTTGATTCGATTTCACATTCTTGCACCGTAATTGGCGAGCAAAAAAGTGACACAGAAAAGAAACCATGAAACTTTTCTGAATGCTTAGATATAATTGTTATAAGCACAAAAGCACATAAGCAATGACTCCTCTTTATACTAAAATTTAATTGCAATGAACATAAAAACAAAGAGTCTTCTGATAACTAAAATGTAATTGCAATGAGCATCATTCCGTCGTGTGTTGATATTAATTAATTTCCCTTTTTAAGGTTGTGAGTGAATTAAAATTTAAAATGAATAAAAATCAAACTAGGCTTGTAAAAGTACTGGTACTCGTTATTTCGCTACTAATTAATTTAACTGGTGCAATGCCGGTGAATTGCAATTCTACTGTCTATCCAATCTAACTAATTGATGTGTTAAATGTGGGTCATTTGAAATCTTTCAATTATCAAATTTCAAATTTTATTAACGCCGTTCAACGGTTAAGTTAGCTCTAGCTTCTCGTTGGCGAGCAGCATTAATTCGTCATACCATTTTGCGTTGTTCATTCGATAGTCTGCGGCGTCTTTCTTGCTGTCGAAATCTTGCTTCTTCTCTCTTACGGTTGGGCATGTTTCTCTCCATGGTGGTCTCTTTTGTCGGAATTTTATTCTGAAATGTCGTCTATTATCTTTTCGAAGCTTTTCAAGAAAATAACAATTTCGAAAACAAGAACTCAAGTTCCAAAATCTTGGGCCTCATACCTAGTGGTAGCCAGGTTGCTGGTCGAACGAATTTAAAACATTTCTTTTTGCATTATCAATTTAAAATATCAAAGTGACATGATGAATTTTAACAGAGAAAGCTCCATAGAAAATTTCTATTCTAAAAATAAGCCGATTGCGTATTGTGGATACCATAATCAAGAGTGGGTCACACGGACGGAGGGACGGACGAACGCGGCTACTTTTATAATAGTGATAGTGATAGTGAAACGCAAATCCTGACCTAGAAAACAACGAATCAGTAAAATTTTACACCTCATGGTCGAAAAAGAGGAATTTGTGGTAAATAAGAGTTTATCTTCAAAAAATAATATAATAATATATTACAAATCATATTTTCTGTACATTATTCTGCTTGTTCTTCCCTTAGTCCGTCCGTTACGCTCTCATCCGAGTTTGCAGTATCATGGATACCGAATTCCTGAGTGTTGAAAGATCGCTTTAACATGCATTGAGTTGTTTGACGTTTAATCAGGTTAGCATAGTTTTAGTAATCTTGATGAAATTTTTTCACGGGTCCATGGTTTTTTATGTTTGACATATTATCAGGATACTTTGTTTAGGATAGGATAGTAAGATATGTTAGGTTAGGACAGTATACGTTATGTTAGAATTTGCTAGATAATGTTGATGGAAATTTTTCACGGGTCCCGAAAGTTGAACGATGACATTGCTTAACTCATTGATTACGGCAATTCAAATGATTCAGGATAGGATAGGCTAGTATAGTTTAAATTAGGTTAGGTTAGGATAGGATAGGTTAGAATGGGATCGGTTAGGAAAGGATAGTATAGGATAGGTTAGGTAATGTTGATGAAATTTTACTGGTTCTTGTTTTTTTATGTTTGCCATATTGTCAGGATAGCTTTGGTTAGGATAGGATTGGTTAGTGTATGTTAGGTTAGCTTGGGTTATGTTAGAATTTCTTAGGTAATGTTGACCGAATTTTTTCACGAGTCTACCTAGCTTATTGATGATATTGTCCGTGGAATTTCCACGGGTCTTGCTAGTAATATGATAATTTTATAAATGATAACAATATAATAAGTAAGATGATTAGCAGGTCTTCATCAAAAAAGAAACGAATTATCAATAATGAAGAACACGTCCTAACGAAAAGCCTACCCGTTATACCTCAAGTCAGGGAATCTAACCCAACGTGTGAGGGTGCAGAACACAAGTGCAAAGTTGCTTTTATATGAACTGGTCCACCCTTCTGTATTTGAAATAAGAAAGCAGGCGAAATGAAAGAAAGGCCGTAAGAAATAAAAAAAATCAATCTCTCGAGAGTTGATGACGCCGATTGCACACGGCCCGTCAAAAATGTATAATAATGTTCGACAAATTACACGACACACGTTCCTATTTCCTAAGAATTCACGTGATATTCATTCCTACTCGAATCTGATGGATTACTACACTGGAAATTGTGGAATTTATGAAGTTTGGATCACAGATGGCTTCAGGACAGACAGACAGACACCGCTCTTATTATTGTATAGATTATAAATAAAAGTGCAAGGAAACACGTCTTCAGTGAGATCAATTTCTCATTTGAGGAAATCAGCGAATAACAATATTCAAAACGTTTCGACCTCTTAGGTCATTATCGGCTTTAGAATAAAAAAAGAAAAGAAAACTTGTCAAACCTCAAATGTAAACCAAAATATGAAATATCACTCAGGCTACTATAGATTTTTTTTCGTTAATTTCTTTTATTTCTTTATTTTAGGAACCAGCGTTTTTTTTATGCAGAGACCTATGTTGCTTGCGAAACCATCTATCTTTCTATTGACGAGTATCAATGTATATATTTGATGTATGTACACATTTATATATTTTACTTTATTAACCAAGGCTTTTTGCTTCTAAAGAGACCTACAGTGTTTGCTCAGTTACCTATCTATCTACTAGCATCTGTGTTATGTATGATGTGTATATCTATATTTGTACCTCGTACATTACATAATTAAGTGAGGAATTGTGTGGTCACAGAGACCTACGGTGCCTGCGCAACACAATCCACGCCAACCTGCTGGCCACCTACCTGCTGCACAATGTGCTGTGGCTCACGTCTGCCTCCATCCTGGTGGGTTGTGGGTTGTGTGTTGTGTGTGGTGGGTTGTGTGGTGGGGTGGTGGGTGGTGTGTGGTGGGTTGTGGGTGGTGAGTGGTGGTGTG
>JACJUY010011686.1:0-24602 GCA_014220935.1 Platorchestia sp. MABIK | reverse complement strand
GGCCCCGCTTCAGGGATGCTTAATCCTTGACAGCCGGCTTTTTGTGAAGAAATGTTCACCGGAACATTATCTTCGAAACTCTGTGTGTCGAGGTGAGCATTCTCTTCTATTTGTCCTACTTGTCATAAAGTTTTTATTATCGCAGCGTGTACTGCCCCGTTCCGGGTGTCAGCTAAAGACTATGTTTCCTGTACCAGTTAGTTCTGGAAGTTTCTCGCCGCAGAAGCGGGTTGGCGAGACAATGGATACCAGGATTTTATCCTGTCGGACTCCAGCCAAGCTCTGCCGTCAAAAGGATGGCGCTGAGAAAGCCGGCTAATTGCCGTTTAGGCAAAACTGCTTTCAGAATCTTAACTTGAGAACTTTCAGTTCATCAAGAAAACTAAAAATGAAGAAGTGAAAATTATCTTCGAAAAAAGTAACTATGTTCCGCCACCCGACCGTGCGGCGTAACTTTCCGAATTAACGGACACTGAAGACATAGACTTACCTAACACCCATAGTGGGGTCAGGGAACGCTGTAATTTAAGACAATTTTAATGACAAGCGTAACAAAGGAAAGGAGGCTCACCTGAAGATCTTCGAAGGTAATATTCAGGCGAGTACGTCTCCAATTAAGCCGGCTGTCAAGGACACTAAGTCCCGGAAGCAGGGGTCGGTTGAGGCCAAAACCCGCATAGCACACGTTAGATGCACTCGCATCGACGACCAATCTGAATCTGAAGTAGCAACAGGCTGCGGCCACCTCCATAGTTTGCTCGAAACCGTTGCTGTGGCTTCGGACTCGAGCAAGAAGATGAGACGAACGATTTAGTCAAGTTCACTGATATTAGTCGCCAAGGAAGTGAAGCACCCCCGCCATTGCTTTGTTTTGTCATAAATTGCCAGCGTAATTGCCTTTTAGGCTTGGTTAAATTAATGAAAGCCATTGTCCTTTATTGTGCAAAGTTTTGGCTGTCTTGCACAGGACTTCAGCAACGAGCGATGGCTAGATTTGCGACAATTTCGTAGTTGATAAATAAATACTATAAATATATTTTATTATGATGTAAGACACATAAGTATCATTAAGATATATTTTTTGAGATTGTCAACAAGTTCTAATGACTTTTTTATAGAGATATTTTGCACAGAAATGTTTTTCTATAATAATGACGATTTAAAGTTAAAGCAAAGAGTTCGTTACAAGATTAAAATTATTTCTTCAGGTATTATTAATTCTAACTAAACAATCATTACGCTTAACGAAAAATCTCTCAGGAAATCTACTGTGCAGTGGTTGCGAGTTAGCGGGTTATTGAAACTATAGTGGGAGCACTCGCATGGAACTGGTAACACTCTGAGGTCGTTAAATTATCCGGAACAAAGAGGGAAGTTTGAACATCCGATTATTACAAATTCAGAGGGTACCGCTAGGGCCCAGTTATGCTTGAGGGAATAGAAGTGTGACGATTTTTGGGGCTGTAAGGTTTTTCTTGGGATCTAGAAGAACTCGTTTTTCATAATGGTTTTGAATTATGTAGCCGATAAGATAAGTGGTCAGATAGTGCATCTCCCTCGATTTTGTAAAACTATTTCTAATCGCCATTTGAACACAAAATTGTGGTGGTGGAATTGTAATAGAGAGCATTCGACGGTTACTGAATTATGATCATAATCTAACGTTGAGATTTCTTCTTCAATATTGGGAAACTGTCTTAAACTTGGGGGTTTCCTTCTAAACACAATATTTTGACCACACAATTGGCCCTCAAAGGACCGTAAGCCATCCAAAATTTTTCTTGAAACTGAAATTTTTTAATCAGTTTAGGAAGTTCTGTAAAGCTGACCTTGGTCAGTTAGGTTGATAGTGACTAGGCTATTTCTTTACCCAAGACTCCAACTGATACCTAAGCATTTCCCTTTGACAAACTGGCATGAAACGAAAGGAAGCCAAACAAACAAAACAAAACAAACAAACAAACATCGGCATCTAAGGATGCTTTATTTCCAATCAAGCCTGATACATATGATCTTGAGCATTGGTTTTTCAAATGTCTTATAACTAACACTATATATAGGACACCATGACGGTTTCCCCGTGAAGCCGGTACCCATTTCAGACACCTGGGTTGAGTGGGGTATTGTGCTTGAGCTTTCCCTTATACCCAACGGGGAAAATCGCCGCGCCAGTGCCGGGATACGAACCCAGGCCTCCAACATGCAAGGCCGATCCCTTCACCACTGTACTACAGCGAGCAACCTGTTGTATGTGTGTGTCTTTCAGAGAAATTTGTATGGGGTGTCAAAAGTCTGGCTGATGTTGGCATTTTCAAGTTCTGTAGTGTGATTAAACTAAAAAAGTAGAATATTAAAATTGACTATTTGGATTAGTAACAAAATTTTATTAAATGTTTCTGAGAAAATATTCCTAATTAAAATATGCATTTCTTATTTATATCATGCTATGGTATATATATGCTGATAAATCTTTCAAGGTTTTGGTCAACATGCAGTTAAGCCTTTCATGGAAATTAAAAATTCCGTTCCAAAAAATCACTAAAGGAGCACATTTGAAAACATTTTACAAGAATGACACTCTGCTCACTGTTGCGTTATTTTCGAGTTATTAGATAAGCATAAGTATTTGAATTTTCGTGTTCCATAGCAGTTGCGTTACGCGCTTGAGCTGTTGGAGTACGCTTGGGAACTTTGAAATTTATTATTAGCCAACCCCGCAGAGCCTGAACCTACTTCTAGGATCTATTAGTTAATAACACTATAAAGGTTATCACCCAAAAATTGTAGCAGAACTGGAGTAGTGAACACTGAAATTGATATGCAGTTGACATCAGTGTCAATGTGGCGGGCACCGTAGAACGTTAGCAAAACCGTAAGAGGGAATACCCTAGATTTAAAAATTCACTACCCCAGTCCTGCTAATATTTTTGGGTGATAACCTTTATTGTGTTATTAACTAAAAGATCCTAGAAGTGGGTTCAGGCTCTGCAGGGTTGGCTAATAATAAATTATACAAAGTACCCAAACGTACTCTAACAGCTCTAGCTTAAGCACACAACTGACTGAAACTGCTATGGAACACGAAAATTTCAAAGTTAAATAACTCAAAAAAATGCATCAGCAAGCAGAATGTCATTCATGTAGAACGTTTTTAAATGTGTTTTTTTAGTAATTCTTTGGAACGGAATTATAATTCTTGTGAAAGGCTTAAACTGCATATTGACCAAGTTTTTTCTAATAACTAAACTGCCAGATAATGGATCCTAAAATTTTGGAATTCAAATTTAACGTTTTGTGTAAACTTGCCACATTTTCAAATATTCAAGTTTTTAACAAAAATTGTCAGACATTTTTTCTTAATCATCTAATGAGTATGTAACCTTGAGTTTCTCATTCATTTGCCTATAAATTCTCAGTACAGAGCAATCTCAGTTTGTGATTCTAATTGAGAGTTGTTGTCAAACTTTGAAGCTCAACTTGAAGCTTCAATAGTTTTTATGGATATTGATGTACTAAATGTTAGTAAACAATTTGATGAGATAGTTTTGAAGGTGTTACATGAAATTTACCTTTAGGGTTAGTCATCTGGGGTTAAAATGGATAACTAGAGACTCTAAAGATGGTTTTTAAAGGAAATAAGTTTGAGTCAAGTATAGAATTGTAAATTAATAAAAGTTTAGACACTAACACATTGGCTAAAATTTGTATGTAGCTAGTATTTTTTATGGAGGTGTATTTGCTGTGTATATGTACATTTGAAGTTATTCAAATCAGAATATTTCTTTAAAAATGTATCAATTACTTTTTGTTTATCTGTTAAAATTTTAATACTAAAGAGAAGTTGGGATATTAATGAAGTCCTTGATTATTCAATAATTTGTAATATTTGTATTAAATGGGTCTTGCACAGAGCCTTTACTATTATAGTCTATAGGCCTATTAATTTCTCATTTCTACTAGAAATAAAATTGCTCTAACTTTGTAACTACATACTTAATACTTAATATTTGTTTAAAAATTTTCATTCTTTACATTTTTGCAGATTAGCTCATGTATATGATCATTATTTTAATGGTTATACGCAACAACTCGTGTGCAAAATGATTGACTGCAAGGTTGGGACCACAAAGGAGGAGCAAGATGCTTTGCTGCTCTACAGGGAGCTGTACCAGGCCTGCATGTGAGTAATCAATGATTCTTGAGTATTTACTGCATATACTTCCCTAATATGCTGATTTTGTTTATGCCAATTGGGGTTCCTGTGCCATTAACCCCTAGCACTTTAGTCCTCTAAAGTGATGTCACACTTTTATTTACTTCAAACTGGGCACCTTGATACTTGTATTTATTAGTTCTATTGATAAAGGTCTAATTATTTATCCTTTGCATTTATAATTTTCATCTCTTAATATTGGCTGAATTTTTACTCATTTATCCTTGTCTTCAGGTTTATGTCAAGCATGACAGGTGTTGAGTGCACTGGCTGCTCTGACTTGTTCACCCATGGAGTGCACCTTGCTCTTCTGGCTCACCAGCTGGTGCCTGACTGTGTGCCTCTCGTGAAAATATACGACAAAACACTCGCTCGATATGAGGGGTCAGGCAACCTGCCCTCATTTCGACATCTTGATAACATCAACTTCTTCATCAAAGCTCTAAATCAGATAGGTTTGCCCAAGGTGAGTTTTGTAATTTAGTTTTTGTGCTAGGTACTTTTTGTTCTGTTCTTTATGAGCTTTATTTGATGTTGCTCATTATTTCCTTATACTGAGTACATAAACTAAAATATCATTAATAAGTGTCTGATATCAATGAGACTTAAGGGGGTAGTTGCTCAGAAAAATTTTGTGGCATCAACTGTGTGCATCATTTGTGCATCAACAGGTTCAGTGTGTTTTGTGCTCATGAAAAGTGTATAGCAATTCAATAATTATGATAAACACATATTCCTTTATCTACTGCATTACTAATGAGTAATGAACATCTCCCAAAAAATTATCAACGAAAAGGGTTGCATAGTATTTTATCTTATTAAATTAAAAAATAATGTTGTGTTTATAACACCCATATATTTAAGTACAGATTTTTATGTGGTTGAAATATGTGCTGATATATAGGAATAACAGAGAAGTCAATTTTAAAATTGCTCAAATTCATTGTGAGAATGGGGCTTATAGATATGAATGCTGTATTACAGGTGCTATTGCCTGAGTGTCGAGATGTTTATGAAGGCCACAACTTGCCTCGCCTTGTGTATTGCTTGCGGGCGCTGCAGCATCTCGTCGGCTACACTGAATCTTCTCAGCCAAGCATTCCAACGTGCCCTCCTGGTGAGAAATTAAGAACCGTTAACTAGGGGAGGTTGAGCATCATAATCTTCCAACAAAAAATTATTATTGGTTCAAAATTTTGGGGCAATCTAATCTTCAAAATGAAAAAAGAAACACATTAACTTGCAAATGTTTTGGGATTTACAAACCTCATCATCACTCTTAAAAAGGTAAAGAATAAAAACTCAATATATAGCCAACAACACACATAAAGAACAGACGGTATATCTCTATTATGAGCAAGCATGCTAATGGCCCATAAGACAAGTTTAAAATGACAATAAAAACCCATGTACATAAGCACCCACTCATACTAGTATGCTGTGCAATTAAAAGATAGAGAGAATGTGGAATTTCCTCACTCCTTTATCATAATTCAACTGCAGTTTGAGAAAATATGAATGTTTCTAGAACTTTGATTACAAATGATGAGCCATTATGTCAGGAAGGATTCTGTCTTGCTCTTCTATAACAATATAATGCGTCTTAAAGACAGGAGAGTGTTCTCTCTTCTCTTGTATGAAATGATGAGCTGTTATCTTATTAAAATATGGATCACATGGTTGAAAAGTAGTAAACTTTGACTTGGTAAAGAACTCCATTTGTCCAAATGAATTTGTTTTTGTCTGCCATGATGGTGCTCACACTAAATAGATACAATTCTATAAGGGAATACCACTTCTCCTTAGCATAATAATAAGAAATGAGAAAATTTAAAAGACTGACACCTTCAAAATCCTTGGAATTGTCTGAGGGAAAAATTTCACCATCAGATTTTGTGTCATAAATGCGTTAAACTGAGGGCAGAACGTGAATCCACACGGCGCACTAATTCAATGTGGCGTCATTGCCGAGCGTGGTACAGATAGAAATAAAACTAACATATTATTCACATTAGAAAAAAATTGTCTTCAACTTGTAACTCCATGCCCAAACACATGGTCCATTCAAGGACCTCAAAATTCAGAAGCTGATTACTGACGATCTTTTCATGAAAGTTTCATGCCCACAATACACGAAATGTTAATTCTTCTATGGAGGCTTAAACTAATTAAATAATATTAGTTTTTATTTATAATGTTCATATGCACTAAATTTTTAGAGAAATGGTGGTTCTTTGTTGCATACCATGAGTGATACTTCGTGTGACATATTATTTTGTTCGCATAAGTTTATTTTGTTCTTTTAGAGATGACCTTTGGTCAATGCTCAATTTTTACTTCTGTGGATGTGGCTATAGGTAGCTCAGGTGCTGAAAGGTGTGTGTGCTTGTTTTTAGAAATGGTTCTGATCAATTTTAGGTTTACTGGGGTTCTCGCATGGTAAAAATGTGAATTTTTCCTTTGATGTAATGTGACTGCTGCGGAGGACAGTAACATCGTATGGTACAATTCATTGGAAAATTCAAGATATTCTAAAAACAGTATTTTAGCATGTTAAAAAATTAAAAAATTTCCCAGTAACTGTTACATTAATATACAAGGAGCTGATATTAATACAATTATGTAATTAATCTTTTAAACTGCATCAATGTTAACCATGCACCTGATAATACTATACCGTTGTAGATGTGTTGGAACGGCTGCGTGACTGCGTGAAGGGCTGCAAGCTGCCATCATTTGGCAACATCCCTGAGGTGCTCGCCAGCGGCCGGGGTGCTAACACCACCACCAGACCTCTCTTCAAAGTAAGAGCTCAGATATTTTATTGTAACATACAAAATTTTGTCTCGAGTTGCTACATGGTTGTTTCATCAGAGCATTCGGGGGCATCGCTTTGTCTTCTGTTATTTGAGTATAAGGTACGGAATTTCATCCCTACATGGTTGGTTTTATCAGAGCATTAGGGGTCATCGTTTTGTCTTTGATTTTTTAGTGTTGGTCATGTAATTTCGTCTCAAGTTGCTGCCTGGTTGTTTCATCATAACATTAGGGGTCTGGAGCAGGTTTTTTTTTTGTAGTCTGGTAATCCCTTACCGCCATTTGGTAGTGCAGTTATATATAAGGATGCAACTTCTTCTTATTTTATTAGATTCAAGGGCTGATCAGTTGAGCAGGAAGAGAGGTGAAGCACTTCAGTTCCCTTACATAGGCATCTCAACTTTACGGTTGGTTGAAGAGGTGAAGATAAAGGGTATATTTTTGTGAATATCTTGTGAAGATCAGGATATTAGAATATAGTTTAATTGGCTTGTGGTATGTGTTCCCCCTGTTGTTATTTTCGCAGTTCTAGGTAATGCATTTCATTGTCACTATGCAGTCTGCTTAACCGTGTGCCGATATCAAATCCTGCACAAGTGCCGATTGATAGTCGCTTATCTAGACAGCACTAATGGACATGTATAATTGCAAACATCCAAAACAAATAATAATGGTATTCCGTCAACTCATTCCATAGTTTTGGATTTTCCTTTTTCCCCACACGATCGAGCAAAGTTAGGTCTAAATGAATAATCTGATTTTTTCCTGCATTTGAGGAAAAGAGTGAAGGGACAGTGTTACCATTTGAGCTAACGAGTGTGTCTGGAAACTCTGTTTCTAGTGCTGAATTCCTTGTGCACAAAAACATATAAAGAACATTTAAAATAAAATTTTGTTTCTGTGCAAATTTAGCAAGCTTTGTACTAATTTTTGTTAACTTTCAGGTTAATGCTGCAAAGCCTTCCAACAACTGCTCCACCGCTAACAAGGAAAATAGGCCCACTGACGCCAACATTTACTCTGTTCCAAGGCAGCCTCCAAGACCTGTGTTGCCTCTCAGCAGTAAACGAACTGCTTGTGTTGTACCTAACAAACCCATGGTGTCTCCTAAACCCGTCAAATTTCAAACTTCAATGACTCCTAGTAAATCGTCAGCGCCTAATTCTTCTTGCTGTGGCTTCGCTCCTACAAGAAATGGTGCAACTGCACCACGTCCCGGCTCTGTGAATGCTGGTGTTGATTCAAATTCTGTGCAAATGTATGATGGAAAATCGCCTAAGGCTAATCGTCCAGTTTTACAGCCGCGTTCTGTCAATGATGAATCTCCTTCTTCTATGAAGGAGTGGGTGCAGCACCAACGACGTCTCAAAGAAGCGCACAAAAGTGAAGCCGAAGCGTGTCGTGATGCTCGATCTTTCTCGCCAAAATCGTTATTCAAGCACGCTCCATCATTGAAGCAAGTGGACAACGTAATAGGGCACTGTATTAGTGAAAACTCTGCTTTGTTCCATGGCCCTATGGATGGACTCGACCCTCAGCCTGAAGTTATTGTGCAGCCGCGAAACAGACCTGTAGGTCACTTTAATGCCAACCAGACTGAGCAATCAAGCATACCGCCGTTTGTGTCTAATGGAAAAGCTTCTCCCATAAATGGCAAAGAAGTTTTTCTGGCTTCTTCAAATGAAAATTCGGATCATAAAAGTGTCTCCAAGGTGTCAGAAATCAGCAAACTTTTTCTTTCCGATTCCCAGCCTGACGTGTGCCACACTCGCACTCCGTCCTCCCCTTTGGAGTTTGTAAAGCCACTTGCTCCTTCGTACCGCTTGGCAAACCACAAGAACATTTCTATGGCTTCGTCTGTGAACTTGTCTACTTCTCCACACCGACCCTTACATGGATCGTTCAGTGACAACTTGGCCTCATCTCGCAACTGCTCCTCATCTGTGCCCAGTTCTCCTCGAAAAGTGGCCTTCGTGACTCCTCTGTCTGTGAGCTATGACGAGCTCAGCGTCATCGTCAGGGACCCGCTCGCTGCGCGACAAGGGTCTGCCTCGAGCCTCACTGTGCGCGCTACTGACGAACGCTCCACTCATAGTGTCGGTAGTTGTGCCGACCAGATCACCAATGGGAGCTCGTCTGTGCTCGGTCTGACCCTCTCTGAAGAGCAAATTCATGGCTATACGTTCACTAGCCAGAACACCTCAATGGGTAATGGATGCACCACTGCTCGTCTCAACCATGACGAGACACTTAGTTTGAACCGTACTCTTGAAGAACAACAGGCAGCCAATGGTGAGTTATTGAATACGATTTCTACGAGATGAAGTTTACTTCTTAATGGTATATTTGTTTGGTTTTTCTTTCAGTAATTTCTGATGTTCTACAAAGTAGTTCAGGCTTGAAGAACTTCAACAAAGATATAGAGTTTTCTTATACGTAGGATATTCAATCTCATCTCCTAAGACCTATTTAAAGGATTGAAGGTGCGTTCCAGGGCTCATACTAACAATCACGAGCTTTTTCACATTTGTACGTATATCTTTGCCCTAACAGATGATCTTCTTGTATCTACTCACATTAAGTAGAGTTTGACTTAACTTCTGCGCATTTACCTTGTAAGGGAATGAGCACTGACTAAGTGAACATGTCACTCAATGTCACAATCAGATTATTGGCTGGTAAATACTGCTCTATGTCAATACTTCACTTGCCGTGTGCAGATGGTTTTCAGCCTCCCTTAAATTTAAATCATTTCATGAGGAATACTGTGTGCTGGAGACCAAGTCAGAATAGGCATGCACACTTTCTGTGGTTCGAAAAATGCAGAAAGGTCAGAAAGAGCCCTCAAGAACTGGATGATGGGTGACTATATGGAATATTGGCTAAGGGGAACATTATGCGATTGAATAGATTTAACTAGTTGCACATACAAGAAAAAATGAACAGATACGGTAGGGCAACCTGACATTTTTCATAAATATATGAATATTTTTGTGTTCTGTAGATGCAAACTTGTACAAAGAATCAACTCTCCGAATAAATATTTTTCTGCGATAAAGCTGCTTGTTGAAGTATGTTGATATCAGTGGATCTTATATGCCCTGTAAGCACCAAACAAGTTCACAACTTCATTGTTATGATAATTTTATCATGATTGACTAATGCAAACAGTTTCATTCATCAAAATTGATTTATTCTTATAGGAATTTTGTTCTTGTTTAAATTTTGTTCAAATAGGAATTTTGTTACACAAATTTTGTTCATATGGGAATTTTGTTCTATACGAATTTTGTTCCTACAAAAAAAAATTTTTTCTGTCTAACAGGAATGTTTTCTTGCTACAAAGAAGTTTTTTGTATGAAAAACGTTTTATTCTGAAAAAAGTCACTTAATTCTAATAAAAATCGTATATTCAATAAAAATTACATTCTAATGCAAACCGTTATAGTTATGCATAAATTACCGCCAGAAGAAAAAACTATTTACAAGGGCAATTCATGAAAACGACACCTACAATCCTTTACTTTAGATCACGAGTTGAGTTACAACATACCACCTCACTGCAATTTTTATGAAAATTATATTTTAATGCAAATCGTTTTAGTTACCTAAAAGGTGCCATCAAATGAAAAACAGCACAACAAATGAAAACAATACTCAAATTCCTCTACTTAAGACCACGAGTCGAGTTGTAACACACCACCCCACTGCAATGTTTGTGTCCCACACCTCAGTGCAATTTTCATGAAAATTATATTCTAATGCAAATCATTTAGTTATGCAATAATTGCCTTTAGAAGAAAAACAACGCAACAAATGAAAACGAGACCCCCAATCGTCTACTTACGACCACATGTCGAGGTGTACCACACCTCCTCACTTCCATGTATCTTGTGTTGGAGGCGAGTGGAGCGTGCGGGACGGCCTGAGCCGGCTGTACTGCAGCCTGCAAAACGGCTGCGAGTCGTCTACGCTCGCGGCCCTCGAGGCGCTCCAGGAGTGCTACCCGAGCCTGCCGCCGCTGCTGCCCCACGCCGCGCCCCTCTACCACCTCGAGATGTACGAGGCCATGATGGACGCAGAGGGCGCCCTCAGCCTGGAGGAGGTGTGTGGAGGCGTGGTCCTAGTGGGTGCTGTCGCCAGCGTCAACACGGCTGTGAGGACCGGCGACGAGCGGGCCCTGCTTGCTGCCCTCACTGACCGCTCTGCCCACATGCAGGTGTGCTACCGCTTCATGCTCGCTGAACTCATGGACTTCGCATCTTGGTGGTCCTTTGTCCACTTGTGTCCTGTGAATGGGACAAATATGAAAAGCCTTTTGTTTGTAAGAAAGTCATTTTTTTCCTCTTGAGATGTAGCTCTATTTTGGTTAAAATCGTTTTATTTGTAGTCAAATTGTCGTTCTTTAAAGGTTTTAAAATAATTTTTATACACCTAATCATGAGGTGAAAATAAGCATGCTTGAAATTTTTTGCATTACGTGAAAAATTAGAATAACGCTGCATGGGTCGGAAAATAATCATACATCAGGATATGGATTTATTGGTGCAATACTCCTTAGTTGGTATCTGAAAAAAAATTCAGTGAATGATGACTGATTTATTTAATTTTCGCGTTCAACAAACATCGGCATATACGGATGCTTTATTTCCAATTCAAGCCTGATACATATCACCTTGTACATTGGTTTTTCAAATGCCTTATAACTAACACCAGGACGCCATTACGCTTTCCACCGGTCAAGACCGGTACCCATTTCAGATACCTGAGTAGAGTGGGGTATTGTGCTTAGAATTTTCCCCCCTATACCCAACGGAGAAAATCGCCACCCAGCGCTGGGATTCGAACCCTCGATGCCCGCTCGGAGGCAGGTCCTTAAACCACAAGGCTATGACGAGCACGTTTAGCGACACATGTGACGAGCACAAGTTTAGATGTAGTGTATTTTACTTTTACTACTGAACTTATGCTATGGTAGAGATGGTAACACAGCTTTCTGCTCACGGCAATCGTGTACGAAATACAGCAGCAGAGCGTGACAATTGCACTTACGTGTCTCCCATGCCTTGAGGCTGTGGTATGTCCGTAGTGACCTCAGCTAGAAATGAACATCACCTTTAGCTTGTGAGATTGCTTTGATAAGTAGTATTTTTCCTAGGTTTTGACTCCTTAATAATTTCTCATGTGATTTAAAAAGCTTTTTACAGGCAATGTTTACGTAATAGTCAGGAACGTCATGCGTTAGAAACAGGGAACTGATTTTCTATAACTTTTGCTGACAAGGTGTCTCTAATGTGTGTGGTTATTGGATGCTGGTATTTTCTAAATTTCTGGTCAGAGATAGTCTCCTGAGAGGCATGGGATGGACAATAAGTTAAGGTTAATATATCTAACCTGTATTTTAAGTACTGGTTTCCTGAAGAGGATACTGCTGAGTTACTTCAGCCAATTACTAGCCTTCGAGACCTGTATTTTTTGCTCACTTTTGTGTTGAGTTCCCATATCATCTTCACGATCTCTTTTGTGTCCTCTCAGCAGGATCGTTCCCTGATCTCCAGACTAAATGAGGCCTTCCTCCTTCCTTTCTTTGGAACGTCTTTGTTGTGGTTAGGAAAGCTTAAACCATCGTTTAATTCAATCTCAGGGGGATACAACTATCGTATCTATGGGAAATTGCGCTCCCAGAGGGAGAATGTAAATTTCCGAGTTAAAGGTTAGGTAAGCCTTCCTTTTATTGAATTAGAGTAGGTTTTTGGTTTTGTAACGGACCATCTGTTTTTGGTTCACTGCCATCCTGGTTTTCAGCACCTACTACTTTTTTCTTCAACTTCAATCTTGTTGTAACAATTTATTTTCTAACTTGCTCTGTCTATCCACTGGGGATCTTGCGTAGGAATACACTCAGCGCGTAGGTACCCTGTTCCCCGTTCCAAATGGTGCCTTCTCTGTAAAATACCTTAGTTGAAGTTAGGGAGGTTCACCCTAACTTATCTAATCTACTTAGCCTTTAGACTGACACTCACAGAAAAAAGTTGAAACTCGGGAAATCTGTTATGATTTCCGGATTTTTGAGTTAGTTTTCATTGAGATTTTTCCCGCCCGCTTCAATCCACGTCGCGCAGCTCTTGAGTGCTTCTTATCACGCTCAGGACGTGAGGGCGGAGCTGACGCCGGAGTACCTGGGCAGCATGCGGGCGGCAGTGGCGCAGTTGGCCGCCGTCAACGACCGCGCTGCGGCCGACACCCAGCTCCAGGACGGCGCCACCGCCGTGTGTCCTCTGCTCACCTTCCTCCACATCCAGCAAATTATCGACCAGGTTAACACTGCTGCCGGTGGGTTAAGGTTAATGCATTAAGACTAAGGTGGTTAATAGGTTAAGGTGGGTTCAGCAGTTGTTCTTAACCTGGGTTCTGCATGGTTAAGGTTGTGCATTAATATAGTAGTAGTTATTACACATGTCTTGAATTTGAAGAAATAACCTTTCTATTTTCCAACTACGAAGGGTTTGATGAACGCACGTGTGGAACTTGTGGGGTTCAATACCTCCAACAAGGTTAAGAACCACTGGTCTATAGCTGCCCCCATCATTGCTTTGTTGTGATTTTAGAGATCAGTGTGGAGCAAATGTTTCAATGGGAATGGTACTTTTTATGATTGCAAATTTTACTCGTAGTTTTGAAGCTCTTGTATAATGTGGAGAGGGCTGAAATTTTTCATTAGGAATATAGAGGCAGTACGATTTTTTAATGCAGAAACCTAACTTGCTTGGGAAGAACTCTTAGAGACTGGAAGCACGTTTCCTAGGAGCCAGGCACCATGTGTGTATTTTCATTGGATATTGTGTGGGTTTTGGCTAACTTAATCTTGACGCTGAACTAAACACCACTGAAAATTCTTCTTGTGTATTTGCAGAAGACCGCATGTCTCAAGTAGCTCAAGGTGAACAACAAACACGCGTGTCTGACGAAGAAGACAATGCTGCTCCTGTGTTAAATTTTGCTACAACGGCGTCTGAGCCTCAAACGTCCGTCCTGCCATGGCAGTGTTCTACAAGGACTGATGAACTGCGATCAAACTCCACAGACGACGTACTAAAAACTCCTTCAAGCACTGAAAGAAATTTATCGGTTTCTGATCAAATCTCGTGGCACGCGGAAACGAGCCGACCACTGAACCAACACTTGCTGTCTCCTCACAACGGTCATGAGCACAATGGGGAAACAGAGCCTGACGGCTGTCCCTACATTTCTCCTCCCATAGCTTTTAGTTCTAGAGTGTCTTCAGTGAGCTTAGCTAGGAATGCCTCGAATGCGTCATTGCTACCTCGTGAGCTTGATTCAGATTTACAGTCATTTTCTCAAGATATATTTGCTTCCCTCTCCCAAGGTGTTGGGTCTGCTTTTAAGCAGGGCTCTGATAATGAAGATTGCGACATGGTGTCTTCTGAAAAATCAGTGGCTGAAGAACCAGCATCTGTTAATGTCATTACAAAAGCCGTTGCAAAATATGAGCAGGAGATATCAATAGGTGAAAGTGACCTGCAGCTCACACAGGCTAGCTCACTGCATGTGTTGCCATGTGACGAGACGCAGCAGCTGCTGCTTAAAACTGCACCAGTTCCTGTCGATGATTCGATCTGTAGCGAAGCTCCAGGCAATGTAACACTGCGAGTTGAATCTTTCAAAGAAGGAGACGGCAGGAGGTTTCTTCCTCAGCGGAGTTCAACTCAAAACAGCAGCCGGAAAATACCCTTTGTTTTAACTGGGTACCAGCAAGAGGGACAGTCTACATTACCCGAGCCTAGTTATCGTGAAGTTCAGCGCACCTCTACGGAAAAGTTGCCGCCCGTAGCATCACGTCCTCAGTTGTATACTAAGCATGCACTTTTGCATGAGAATGATGAAGGCAAGCGTCACACGCAGCAGATTGGAGTGTTGAATATGCCTGCTGATGCTGCGTCTCCAATGTCAGTCATTTCACCTGATGCCATTTATCCTACCCAGTACGCTTTCAATCAGTCCCAACAATCATTTGTGTCTCCAGCCAGCGGTTTGCTGCAGTCTCACGAAAGAGGTTCTCTTTGTGACACATTGGGTGCTAATGTAGACTTGTCAAGTCGTATATCGGGTTCATGCCTCACTGCTCACGCGACCACTCCCAAAAGCAGCCGACACTATGTTCCTGCTAGACGCATTTTCACTGAGAAAGAAACGAAAGCTGCTGTTTGCATCCAGCGATGGTGGCGCCTGCAGTCGGCTCTCACTCGTCTGCAGGTGCTGTTGCAACGCAGTGACTCTGCTGAGCCTGTGTCCTCGAGTGTCTTGCTTCAAGCCATGGCTCCGTGTCTCTCTATCCTTCCTCTGACTCATGCTGACCTCCGCACCGAGAATAAGATGCAGGCCGTGCGAAGCGGCGTTTCGCGGTGCTTGCGAGTCACTGCCGAGCTGCAGAAGCAGTTAGACGACCTTGACCTGCACATCGGCCTTCTCCTCACTAACACCATGAGCATACAAGATCCTTCAGCTGCAGGTTTTGATGGGAGTGACCAGCATGCTATTCCTCCGACCACTTGCGGAAGTGAGGCTAGCTTGGCTTGTGTTAATACGCCCTCCAAAAAGAAGAAAGATGTGCCAGAAAGGCGTGGCACGCTAACTCTTGCCAATGGACTGAAGGCGCTCCGTAAGTGCTCTCGAGACCGCCTTCAGAGCTACCAACACCTCTTCTATTTGCTACAAACGCAGCCGCGCTACCTCGCAACACTCGTACTATCTTTGACGTGTGCTCGCACCACGCGGTTTGTAGAGAACGTCGTCTTTTCTCTCTATAATTACGGTGCTAATGATCGAGATAGTTTCCTGCTTATAAATCTGTTCAAGACCGCTCTTGAAGAAGAGATCCGGTGTAAGGTCCTCCGTATCAGCGACATCGTGTCAGGTGAGCCGCTCGTTATTAAAATGATCGTGTCCTTCGTGCGCAAGGGTCCGGGCAGAGCTGCCTTGCGGGACATTCTCGGACCTCTCGTCACGAAGGTTATTCACGACAAGAACTTGAACTTGAACACAAACCCTGTTGAGATTTACCAGAGTTGGCTCAACGAAATAGAGATGGAAACGGGCCAGTCAAGCGGTCGGCCGTACAATGTGAGCCCTGACGAGGCCTTGGAGCAGCCGGTAGTGATGAAGCGACTTCAAGCGACCCTGGGCACCCTCACGCGACTGACGGGGGAATTTTGCTCTGCTATAACCTCCTCCATGCACAAGCTGCCCTACACGTTACTTTATCTCGCTGGTGTTATGCGCCGGGCTCTGTCCAAGAGATTCCCGCACATCCATGACAAAGAGGTGCTCAAAGTTGTGGGGAGTCTCATATACTACCGTTACATCAACTCAGGCATCGTGGCGCCGGACGCATTTGATGTGATCACCGTAGGTCCTCATGAGCAGCTGAGCAGCAGGCAGCGCCGCAACCTGGCGACCATCGCCAAGACCCTACAGGCAGCGGCCAACAAAAGAGGGTTCGGAATAGACACGCCTCACTTGTGTGTGCTGAATCCCGACCTGGTGATGTGGCATGACAGCCTGCGAACGTTTTTCTTGGCGTGCTGTCGAGTGCCGCCACCTGATGCTGTGTTTGCAGTCACGCAGTACAGCGAAGCGGCCCTCATCCATAAGCCAGTGATCCACCTTACCTTACTCGAGCTTTATGAGACGCATTGTCTGCTCTTGAATCATCGTAATGTACTTGCCCCATCGCCGTCTGACCCGCTCCATTCGCTTCTGGACGATCTGCCACCTCCCGACCTCACGGCCATGGGCGACAGCAGTGGCAAGCTGGAAGTGTGCTTGTCTTTGAGCACCAAATTCAGTTTCAGTGAACTGGAAACCTCCGCAGATTCTGCAGCCAACAACAAGGATGCTCACACTAAGCTCTTCGACAAGAGCAAACAGCTAGTGGTCGACGTGTTGTTGTGCTACGACTCTAGCGGAGTGGACTGGAGCAGGACTACCTTGCTAGACGTAGTTTCTAGCAGCACTTCACCACAGCAAGAAGAGCGCTACGCGCGTCTCAAAACGGCTTCGGGATTGGACTCGAGTTGCGACGCCCTCCACGCCGCCAAAACGCGCTTGTCTCACAACCTGAGACGTCTGCAGACTCTCGGACTCGTGTCGCCGACTGATGGTTTCCTGCAACTTTTGCATGCTGTGGCATCTGACGTGCTTAGCCAGCGTTGCTATCGGTCCAACCGGGACAAAGAGTTAGCTCGGTTGTCCTTGGCACTTTCTCAGCTGCAACAAAAAGAGCAGTTCTTACGCGAGCAGCGCGAATCTTTCTTGCAGTTCCTGACCGCTTGCCGAGCCAACCTTCTGCAGCACTGCGCCAAGAAGCCCCGTCGCGGCGCAGGGAGTGCCGTCACTTACACGGGGAAACGGCTCAAAGAGAAGGGAGTTCTGGTCAACATCAGGGAGTTCACACCTTCGCAGTACTCGAGTGTGGCGTTCGTCTTCGCCAGGGTCGACCCGAACGTGTTTCCTAAGAATAAGAAGGGCGACAAGAACAAAGGTGGGGAGAGCGGACTGGTGCCTGCGAATTCAGAAGTGAATGATAACGATAATAACAATGCCATCGGTGACCATGTCCTCGACGCCGGGCCTCTCACTGCCAGCAGTGGAATTTTCTCCGTCACTGTCAAGTACCGCGGAGTGGTCGTTGATGCCGTCAAAATTTCAATTCAGGTAAGTAACCTCTTGTCTTATCATTTTTTAAGCTCTTAAATACTGGAATTTGGATTTATAAATTGAGCATAGCGTCTTGAAATGAAAAAAAATATTCCTGCAAATTAACTTTGGCATTTATTGGCTTCAATTCATTTAATTCGAAAGTCATTTACTGGCTTTAATTCAATTCGAAAGTCATGTATTATTTAGACGCATTCAAATAGTTTTGGCGATGAAAATAGAAGTGTTATAAATCTCCTTCGCTCGCGGTCTTAGCGTCACTGCCTCAAATCTTGTTTCAGGTTTTGCTTATTTTAGTGGCTTTCGCTTGTGATTCATTTGTTCGTCCCTGTGTAGAAAATCTGTCCAGAACTATTGTATTTCTCAGCCCTCTTGTCATGTTTGCCTTAGTTGATGACGGAAAATGTGAGGTCCATTTGAGGTCCCAAGCTCAGGGCTTCCTTTTGCTCATTAAAAAAAATGGACGGTTTGTTTGTTGCGGATTATTTTTTCTGTTCACTACTGTTCTTTAGTTCGACGCCACTACCTTCTTCTTCGACTTCTATTTTGTTTCATAAACTTCTCGTCTTGCTGTCTTTATGCGTAGGATGTGTGGACACCTCTTGTGTATACATAGATTCCCATTTCCCTCAATTCCGTATTAAATATTTAGGTGACACCGTATTCTTGGCATGACACCTTTGTTGTGGTTAGGTTTGTAGAGTTAAGCGGCCCATAGACGATCAATTTAATTGTCAATATCATTGACTCAATATATTGCTGAAATTTTTTTTTGCCCACTAAATCAATTAATTGACGGTCGTCAATCAAGCCCACAGACGATCAATTAAATTGTCAATATTCATTAGTGTCAATTATATTGACAATAAAATTGATAGTCTATGGGCCGCTTTAGTTCGAGTCTCCCTAATCACGCTTTCGTTGAGGTTAACCAATTAACTTATAATCTAATTAAATTATAATCTAATCTTTTGTTAATAGCTGCCACTTTTATTTCTTTTGATGCTGCAGGAACTGCTACACCTGCAGTACGAAGGCGTGCGAGTGAAGCAGATGGCAGGAGGTGCAGAAGTGAACGTAAACCTGCTCTTGCATTTGCTCAACACCAAATTTTTCAAGAAGAAGAAATAAATTCCTTGCGTGCCATGATCATTTCTTGGGCATGGGCGATCGTGAATTTTAACCATGTAGCTAACGATGCACTAACAACGAAAATTTTAGTGTAAGTGGTATATTTTTACTCTTCTGTACCTGCAGTTGATTGATAACGCAGCCTGATTTTTATGCCATCATTTGAGTGAAGTTTTAACGCCTTACGAGAACAGTGCAGCTCTGAATAGTTGATTAGTATTCCTCAGTTGCTTTTAAAAGTTAAGACTAAGTGCCAGTTTGACGAGTGTCATTATGGCACGTGAGACCCCTTCTTACAATGTGAGCTACCCACGTCGTATTGGACAGCCTTAGTTACGAGAGTCAGTTGTGGGTCTCAGTGCCAGAATTAGGCGAGATTCATCACTTCATTTCCTGTCTAGTTTTACACGGTGGAAGCAACCTACAAACTCTTGGTTGAGTACAATCTCCAGTTTTCATTTCATGTGTGAGGTCAGTTGTAGTGATCTAATCAACATTCATGAGCCGACCATCAGCTATTAGGTGCTAAACCTAAGTGTTTTTTCAATGTTTTTTGTCGTGTGTTATTTTCAAATTTACGTTTATGTCACTGCCAAGTATAATTATAGGCTTGTGTTAAGCGCTTTTCTTATTATATTCCGCATTTAGAGCAGCAGATAACGTTAATTTTCTGCATCGACATCGATTTTGTGCAGTTATGGACGATTCAGCGCCTTTGGAACTAGTCAGCATTGACTTATTTCGTGTACACTTATATGAACCTGCTACTGAGAAGCGTGGTCTTCCATTGATCTAAGCCATTGATATGCTCCTCCTCTCTCAAGTTCTTCATGCTCTCTTTTTTTCCCTGTGTTAATGTCTACCAAAATGCATTCCGTTGAATTTTTAAGAACTTAGAGCTTTTACGCACCTTTTTGCGGGATGCAAAAAGGATAAAAAGAATAATACGCTTCGTGCAGGATGCTGTTCTAAATTTGATCGTATTCAGAGTATGCCATGTTCAACCTAGTTTTAGATGTCCCAAGTTGGATAAGATTTGGTCCTCTATAGACTTGATAGTAATCCCTTTTATACTTTTGATAGACTTTTATACAGCCATAACCGTGCTCTGACTGCCGAAATTGCATCTAATGGATTGCATGAATTTTAGAATTTACGTGTACTTCATGCGATGCTTTTCAGTTATCAAATGTTTTATTCGAGTTCGATTGTTTTACTTCCTTTATGATTGAAATTTAATGATGGGTTCGCGATGTGTTTTCTTTGTAGTACATAGACCATTGATTTCGCTGAAGTGCCTTGAAATCAGGTTGTGAAACTGCAGGTGTGATTTTATGACCATCTCAGCTGCCTTTTGCCATTTCTGTGAGCTGCGTCAAGAGTTGATCATTCGCGGTGTATTTTCGTTAGTGTGAGTGCTGCTTACTCCATTTCCACGCTAAATATTTACGATAGAGTTCATCTCATCTAAACCAAGCTTATTGTTCTCATGCTTCCTTGAGCACCGGCACCGAAATAGAGCAAATGTAAAGCACTTTCAGGTCTCCGTTTACAAACAATACGGCCCTCTAAATCAGAGGTTCTCAACCAGGGGTAAATTTACCTCTGGTTGAGGTAAATTTCGGCCTTATGTACTTGCTTACATAAAGCCGATGAGGAATTGGAAGAAAGGTTGAGAATGGCTGCTCTAAATGAACCATGACAAGTTCGCGTAGCGTTTCATTATTGCGTGATGATTTCTTCTTCGGTTACACGTAACGCATCCCACCGTAAGGAGAGTTTCATTCTCTGTTGTTATTCATGACATGATTTAGGCATAAAAATGCATTATGCTCCTGGCGTTTCATAGTTGAGGCTGCAAGTTCCAGTTTTAGGCGGATGTTGTGAAGAGGGGCATAACGTTTTAGTCTTGGTGCAGCGGTAGTAGTTTATTTTATTGCGAGCGCGCTTAGCCAATCATGGGGATACAACTATTGTCTCTATGAGAATTAGATCTCCAAAAAGAAAATATGAGGCCCTGAGCTGAGGGCTAGGAAGGTATTCATCGGGCTAAAACAGAGTAGGTTTGCAGTATTTAAAACACCGTCTTTTTCGGTATACTGCTTTCCTGTTTTTCAGCATTCAAGTGTTTTCTTCGACTTGTAATCTTGTTTTATGAACTTATTTCCTTACTGTTTCCATGCGCTGGACATTTTGTACGGGAATACACTCAGTGTATAGATCCCCCTATCCCTTAACTTCAAACTAAATGGCGCTCTCATCCTTTTTCTCCTTGCAACACCTTTGCCGTGGTTAGGAAGGTTTAAATTAATTTCTATTCTAGTCTGTAATTTGCAAGTTCGCCAAGTTAATATTACTTTATATTTAACAGGAGCGTAGGGCACACTAGTGAGGGATATGTGCTCGTATGGATTGTCCATTTTTTTCTTGGCAACATTCTCAGAAAATATTAAACATTATTGAGCCTTATTCTAGTTCAAAGATCTAGTGAGAATGAATGAATGAGAAGAAACTAACTGCACACAAGCAGGTCGAATCGAGCAGAGGAAACTACCACGATTAATCGTAGAATCGTTTCCGTAGTGTTGACAAAGGTGAGGAATTAAATCGAGGAAAGTTTTCTTGAATAAAATTTCTGTTGCATCGACGTGCGTTCATCGCTCGATCTTTTCTTATTTTATTTCCGTGTCGCAGAGGGCAGGATGTTTCCTGCTGGGGACGCAGAAGCTCCCCCGATCCTCAAATATTCTCCCCGTAAATTTATTTGCTCAATGTCTGACTTCGGATTGCTTTAACTATTCGTCTTGTGAATCAATTGTGGCATTTTTCCCCTGGTGCTTTCCGCTTCCTTGTGAAGGCTTTAAAAAACAGTAAAAGAGATTGATTCCTGGCCTCGCCAGTTTGTCGAAAATGGGCTTATCTAAGAAACGTCAATGTAATGGAGCACTGGAGGAACTCGACTCGGATACTAACAGTGTCCGTTCTGAACCTTTGACATGTTGATCTGGAAAATACATAGTTAGAATTTGTCATTTCAGAATTAGAACTGATCCATGTTGAATTTAAATTTGTTATTGTGAAATGAGAATCGGTCAATGTTAAAGTTTGAATTGGCTTTATGAATTTATGATATTAGAATTGGTTTTAGGTAAAGATTAGGTAACACAGACTTTAGGAAGAGCTGAAATTGCGTGACGAACAATTTCATGTACAACCGCTACATTTGTTATAACTGTAAACGAAGGTACAGATTAAAGTACATTAAAAGGCACACTGCGTAGATCAAATCCAATTTACGTGTGTATTCTTCTACAGCATTTCTTATTCAGGTCTCTTTTAATATTTTCGAAAAGTAAAATATTTTCTCTTGCATTTTAAAAATAAACTCGTTAAATTTAGCCAAAAAAAACTCGTAGAAAAAGATAATATATGAGAACAAATTGGTCTTAAAAAGTGACCCCTCAGGGGGATATAACTATTGTATCTATGGGAATTAGCGCTCCCAGGGAGATTATGTGAGGTCCTGAGCTAAAGGTTAAGTAGGCCTTCTTTTTGTTCAAATAGAATAGTTTTTTTTATTACGGACTGTCTTATTTCGGTTCACTGTTCTGTTTTTCAGCACTTACTACAATACTTTCTTCTTCAACCTTTTCCTTGTTTCATGAACTTCTTTTTTAGCTTGCTGTTTCTATGCACCTTGGGCATAAATTCTGCGTTCCCTTAACTCCATGCTAAATTGTGCCTTCATCCTTCCTCTCTTCGAACATTTTTGTCGGGGTAAAGGGAGACTAAAACTTTCTTATAATCAATTAAACTTTAAAAGTGATAAATTTTTGTCGAAGTGCGTTTTAAAAACCAAGTCCAAGCTAACTTCCCAAAATTTGTATTCGTAAAAACGGGATCTTAACGAAGAGGTGCGTAAAAGTTATGATCATTTGCTGCAACGAATCTTGCTCTCTGCAGAATAAAGAGGTATAGGGTTGTGGAATTAGGTGGGACACGCTGCAATTTGTACGGGTCATGTGGGAATTTGGAAAACCCAAGATAGGCTATTAATACATTTCTGCGATAGGTTAAACTGAAATTAAATTTAACACGTCCCTGCGAATTGGGCCATATGTGAACAACAGGTAAATTGCCCATTTGAGTGCCGGTATAAATGCACGTCATTTGATCTGTTTCCCGACGTTTTTAAAAAGTAATTGAAATCATAAGAGGAAAAATGTTATCGTGCAATTGTATTTCTCCAAATCTTTAGGATAAATTAAAATATATTCAAGCTGGATAATCGATTTCCAAATTTTGCAACTTTCAACCTAACCCAAAAAACCGTTTAAGCCGCGGAAACTCAGGGAACGTGTTAAATTTAAAGTCAATTGCAGTAAGCAATTTTGAAAATAGCAAACATTAACGGGATCGTGCCTTCATTTAACTTTCAATGAGTATTTATGAAAATTGAGTTACTGACTGCCGGTCATTCAGCAGCATTATGAAAATCCCGGCCGCAATGCAGTTGAACCGCAATGCAATTGAGACCCATGCGAATGCTCCCAGTAATCTTGGACAACTCTGCGACGTGGCGCGCACCTGTAGAAAGTTTTTGCCCTGGATGCCGGATGCCCAAGAAGGAATCCATGCCAGACTACATCCTGAAGGGAATTTTCATGGACCATGTACTTGACAAGCACGCAAACTCCGTGAAGTTCTACACTGATGGATCAAAAATGGGAGACGCTGTGGAATGTGCTGCCGTGTCTGGAGAAAGGGTTAGTGCAAGGAAACTGCTCCCAGAGTCGTCGATTTTCACAGCGGAACTGTACGGTGTGTTGGAGGCGCTGAAATTGATTGAGGAGTGCCCATGTGGCTCTTTTACTGTTTTTGTTGACTCGAAAAGCGTTATCGATGCCACGCAAATGTATAATAGTACACACCCGCTCATTGCTGAAATTCTCGTAATGTTAATAAACTTCGCGAGTAGGCGTAAGAGTGTCATGTTATGCTGGGTGCCCAGACATGTGGGAGTATCTGACAATGAGCGAGCTTTTCGGGAGGCTAAGCAAGCTGCGGAGACAAATGGGGAAACGCTGAACTTGATGATCCCCTTCCGAGACTACTACCCTCGGATAAAGGCTGCAGTGAGAAGTTTGTGGCAACAGGAGTGGGATAGAACAATTAATAATAAATTAAGAGGGATTAAACCCACCGTGCGTGAGTGGATATCGTCTAGTTGTCCTCGTCGGATGGAGGTGATACTCTGCCGCCTTCGTATTGGCCATACACGATTGACGCACGGCCACCTGATGGAGCGGCAGCCGCAACCACGATGTGAGCGGTGCCACGTTCCTCTGACTGTCAAGTACTTTCTTGTTGAGTGCCCTCGATATGCTGCTGTCAGGAATGTGTGTTTCCCGAGACTGCGAGGTCCTGATGAGAATGTTATGGTTGGAATGCTCAGGGAAAATGAGCGCTCAGCTTTCAGTGTGACAGCGCTTAAGATGTTCCTAGAGAAGTGCAACTTGATATCTGAAGTTTAACTAGAAAAGAACAGCGGTCAATATTGATTTTAGGCCTTTCACGGAAATTAAAAATTCTGTTCCAAAGGATCACTAAAGGAACACATTCAAAACCGTTTTACATGAATGACATTGTGCTCGCTGATGCGTTATTTTCGAGTTATTCAACTTTGAAGTTAAAAGAACGTCGT